>DWHP01007992.1:0-10722 GCA_018247895.1 Parnassius honrathi | reverse complement strand
TTTTGGTTTCACTAATGAGCTTTTTAATGTATTCATCGAATTCCTTATAATCGTGTGTATTAATTTCGAAACTTGATTTTTTAACCATCTCTCTGTAGATTCGTATTGTATTCTCTGTTTCTTTCGGGTGATTACTTTTTTCAAATTCCAAATAAATATTTTTATGATCTGTTAACCATGAGTGAATTATAGCGATATGAAAACGGTTTCTCGGGTGTTATATTTTAGATCTATTTTGTTAATCAACTTGTATCCGGATTCAGTGAGCGTTGTTTTGTAGTGGCGGGCCGATTTGTCAGAGCTTAATAAGTCAATATTTGTATCACCAAAAATGATGGTTCGTTTTTTTTTGTAGAAGTTGTTCCTCATAGTTGAATGGAAAGTTGTTGATGTTGGTATGTTTAGGCTTGTAGACTACTCCAACATTGAAGGCGTATTTGTGAAGAAGAATACTCAAGTAGTTATTTCCATCAATATATACTGCATTGACAAGATCATATTCCAGATTATTGTGTTCGTCGATTGAGACACCACCTTCGATAACATTAGGTCGTAAATTATAATAATGAGTATAATTTTGAAGACGAAATTGTTTAGCTTGGTCATCTGATCCGATCCATGTTTCGCCAAGTAAAACAACATGAACAGTTTTTTCAAAAGAGTGGATGATTCTATTTAGTTCATCAAATTTACCTGAATTGCATATATACCTCACATTTGCATAGAAGAAGTTAAGGCTTGATTTGGTGGGAGTAATATTCTGGTAATCGTCTAAAATTTGATAGGTAGTACATTTTTGTTTATTCGTGTTTGAAGTCGTAAGAAAAGTAATATTTTGAAGTATCATTTTTTGTATTCTTGGTAAAAACCATTTTCGGAAACCCTTTTATGTATTTAATAGTTATATCCTGTTCCCCATTGGCTATCCTTTGGAAAAACTTATTCTTTAGGTCTTTTATATGTCTCTGTTGTGCAGGTGTTTGGTCAGAGAAGATTTCCATGTCACTCTGGATTTTGTTCTTATTGTGTAGGAGAAGTTTGACTGTTAGTGGGGATTCAAAGCAGACTTTAGTATTTCGATTTTTTCCAGGAGTAAACTTCCCTAGTCTAAAGAGTCTACTAGGCTTAGGACAGTCCTCCACGATTGTATTAATAGTTTTGGTTACTTCGCTAGCATCGTAAAAATGCCCTTCCTCACTGTTAGTCACATTTCCCTCTAATAAACCCACTATGATGATATTTCTTTCTCTGGATCTGGATCTTGTATTTCTTGCATTATATTCTCTTCAAGGCCAGACGAGTATAAGTTTGTCGCAGTCTTACTTTTAATTGACATGATTTCAGACTCATTAACAATAGTTTTGTTATTTATCAGTGTAATTTCCGTCTTCAGTGTCTGGTTTTAATAATTTATTTTATTTTCTGCATAGTTCATTTTTGTATTTAGATCTGACAGCTGGGATTTCATTGACTTTTGCTCGTTATTCAGGCTTAGAGTAGCTTCTTTGATATCATTTATCTGGGTCCTCATATCTACTATATTTTCACGCATGAGGGTCATTGTTGTTTCTTGCGTCTCTGTGAATTTTGTAGCATTGTTGTAAGGTCTTTACGTAACTCATGAATTTCAGACGAACAATTGCAGTTGCAAATACTATTTTCTGGCTTTTTACGTTTTCTATGATTAATTTGTTGTACCATCATAAACTCGTTATTAGGTGGCGACAAATTAGTGTAAGAGCTGCTTTTTCCAGGTGATGAGCGTCGGACATTCATGACTTGTACCATATATCAAGAACAACGTCACAACAAAACGCTAGTGCAATGATGTCTTTATGTGCTCGTCCCTCCCCGGTATCGAGACCGAGATGAAAAATATAATATTGTCTTTGTTAACCGAGGTGGTGCGGGGCACCTTTGTGGTTCTTGATCCGTATCGGCTAGTCATAAACGCACATTTCACACTTGTTGAATATTTTGCTTTTTATTCTAGTTTAAGGTTTACTATTGCGAAAACACAATTGTTTACTTTTTAAGAGACAACCAAATGCACATCTGCTCAGTATAATACCTTTAATTTTATTTTTATTTTTAATCTAATTCAAATTGTTGTTCTTATCACGTCGCCTACTCATATTGGGATTTATTAGTATATCTCGGGCATTGTCAATAATGCCCAATTAATTAATCAATCATCAATTAATGTATTGTGGCGGTGTAAGAATATCCACTAGGTACCACATGTCCTCGCTGTGTGTGATCGTAAGGCGCGACATAAGGAAATTTACCAAGACCTGGGGAGCAGCGTCTTCCTTATAACTACTAACAATTGAAAACTGTGGTGCCAAACCTCCTGCCAAGCATGGCAGCTATGGCAAATATACCCCTTATGAGATAATCTAATGGGAGGTCTGTGTTCAGCAGTGACATTCAATAGGCTGTAAAGGAAAGGAATTTTACATCAAGAATCAAATGAAAATAATCACATAGTAAAAGGAGTACTTTATTTTATTTTTTGTAACAACCTCGAATCGTAAAACTACCTAGCTGCTCTTACAGTTTTCTTAAACCTCTCAATCCCTATGCGGTCGAACTCGACCGCGGCGATATTAGCTTGTATACTGTGTGGTTATTTCCATCTGATTCTTTAACATACAGGAGATCATTAAAATAAGTATCCCGTATTTCGGAATGGATGAGATACTTATTTCTACTTCTTCTTTTCCTTTTTCCATTTCTACAGTCCGAAAAAATTCAGTGCTGGACAAGGGGCTTCCCCCGTTGAAACTCCCGGTGAAACTTCCTTTGACGCTCCCACCCGTCACACGTCTGGATATCTTACGTCAGTCTTACTCCTCACGTAAACGAGACAGTTATACCACCATCCATCGAAAGGCACAAGATTTTCCTGAAATTTCTTATAGTCATCTCTTACTTAATGAATTCTCTGAAAGCACCATCACGGTTACGTTTTTAGCTTTTGTGAAATTCACTTAGTTGTATACGAAGCTACGCAGGTAGCTAGTAGTGTTTGCTTTAGTGAAATTAATATTGCATGGAATCGAACAATGAAATCCCTTCTTGCAGACACCTCAAGGCTAGCACAGCAGTAATTTTGTACAAGAATGGTTACGGAATAGACTGCCATAAACATAAGACAAATATTTCATGTCTTTTATTCGGTTTTTTGTGCAGCCATGCGTAATAATTTATTTCTTAATAGAGCTTGAAGACAGGTGATACTATACTAATTTGTCATACATATATCGGTAATACAGTTACCTACTGTTCCTTCTCATGATTTACTTGAAAACTTGGCGTTGAATTCTTATAAACATACATAATATTTGCGGAAAAGTTTCATAATAATATTTATGATAATAGTAATTAAAAAGAATCTTTTTACCAAATCACTTTTTGACTTATGGTACAAGTAATAATTATAAGAAAAATGATTTTTTTAAAAACTAGTGTAAAGCTTTATAACCATAACTATTTCCGAAACTAAATAAAATAAAGGTATTGTATGCTTTTCGAGGTTATGACTAGATGGAAAATTTTTGAAAACGAAATAAAGTTGCGAATTTTTTATTAACGAGTCAGGTAAAAACACTAGTTTTTACTATAATGCCAGAGTACAAACACCTAAAAATTTAAATAATATTAAAGTAAAATTGGTTGAACTTGCACGGTATCCCTGGAACTTTCCGCTAATTTCAAATGCAAAGCGCTCCGAATTTCACCAAATTACGACAATCTACAAAAAAAAAATGTAAGAAGCACAAACTTGCTCAGTTGCGATATGTCGAAGTTATTGAATAAAAAGCTTTTTTCAAATTTTTATCCATCGATATCTCACGAACGTATATGCCGATTTTTATTTTACAAACGGCATTCGACGTCATTTTTTGAGATTAAGAGCTGATTAGTTTTTGAAATCGATTGGTTAAGTCGTTTAAAAATTATTCCAAAAAAACTGTTTTTAAAAAAAATATTTTCATGATATCTCAAAATCTACTGGTCCGAATCAATTTATATTTTCACGAAATATATTCCACATTGAGTGCCATACGATCTCTTGGAATCCTTTAGAATATTTTTGACTAGATAGATGTTTTCAATTAGATAAACTCAATAATCGTATATATACTAAGGCAAATATCGTGAGCTGTGATGAACTTGCATCTTACAATACTAGGTAAAAATCGTGAAACTATTGTTATATAGTAACGTGGTTCTTAATACGTCTGCAAAATTCCAGCATATTTTTAGGTCTGAAAGTAGGTAATAATTAATATACAACATTCCGTTGCATTTACACATACATACAGGTCAAGCTAATAGATAAATAAAGCGTGAACTGATCTTACTTTTATAAATCTAGCTACGTAAAATGTTTAGGATCGGAAGACATTATCCTACGCTTTTCGGTAGGTGGTAAAGTGAGTTTTATTCTCTCTAGAATCTTTACCGTGTAAATAAAAAAAAACATTGTAATGACTTATAGACCGCAGCGGCAAATATCGGGTCCAGATTTTTTTCTGTTCTGGCACTTAAACAAACATTATTTAAAATCAGTCATAAAAAAGTATATTGAATTATTAACGTGCTAGTGCCAGCTATCGGATTCTAGCTAGGAATCATCCACTAGGCAAAGTAATATATATATATTTTGAGAACGTGAACTTCATCGCTTAAGTCATTCAGATGTAACACAATCACTAGCAGGCTCAAAAACAATTACAGATATGAAAATAATAAATTAACATATATAATAGAAACTCTTTTTACTGGAGATGACACATTCCATCTAAGTCCTCAGCCGGGCTAGCATGGGCATGAGACAATATATCCCCGGGGAGGGGATAAAATTTTTATCCCTTGCTCAGTTTTATCCACCCTGCGAGCATGGGCAGGAGACAAAAAATATATCCCCCGATTATATCCACTGACTGGAGACAAAATGATCATATCCCAATAGTATATCCCCGTTTGACATAACGAGTAGTTATATATCGCTCCGTCTGTAGCATGGGGCCAAAGGAAAGAGAAAAAATGACCCCTTTTTGACATTTGAAAGGGACAATTTTATCCTCTTTCATGGACGTGGGTTTAAGTTTATCTACAAACCATTTTAATACAAAAAAGATGTCTCGAGCCTATTGCAACTCCATTTTCGTATCATAAATTGAAAAAAAAGAAAGAAAATTACTTCGGCGATCCATACGTGATCAGAATACTTAATGTATTGGAATTCCGCGACAACGAATTTCTACGCCGGTTTCGGATGCTCAAAGATTGTGTTTTGTATTTGTGTAAAGAACTCTATGAGGCTTTAAAGTCTATTAATTCTGTGGATGGACTACCAGTGCATATTTAAGTAAGCATCTATTACAAACGCCTTGTGCAAAAACCACGTATATTTGCAATCAATATATGTGACTTACTTATCTTAATATTTTATTTTAAGCAGGTACTTTACCATTTTTCAGTCTCTTGGCAGATAGTAGTTACCAGAGAGGTACAAGTCAATACCATGGAATGGCTGTTGTTCAAACAAGAAATAATCAACAAATACTTAACCCAAGTTATTGGGGCTATCATTAGAATGTACGGAACAATATACTTTAATCAGCCTCTTGTGTAGGTAAATACAAGTTTCAGTCCATCTACTTGTTTCATTTTATTTTTGACTAATAGGTACTGAAGTGAATATTATTTCCGAATGTATAACAAGCAAGGCAAAATGTAGCTAGAGGATACCTAGCAGAGCATGATCTGCTAGATATTCTAAGGGCTATTGACTGCACGTATATTGGATATATTTCACCTACCATTCCAGACTGGGGTTTAGTACAAGAAAACGGCGGTCTACAATAGTTGTTCAACTGGCAGTAGCAAACAAGTTATAGAGTTTTTTAAAAACCTAAAACCTAATAATCAAGTTTTTTTCTAAATAAAGAATAGTAGTATTATATCCATCTAATATTCCCCTTTCTCCCAGAAATAACCGTAATGCATATGTGCCACAATAGTCTTACAGGTGGTCCCATGAGACTACTGTGGTCTCGGTTAAAGATTCTACAACCTTTCAGAATGTAGTCACCCCTTAACCATTGAGCTATTAAGTCTCAATAGCTCAATACCATTATTTAATTATATAGGTTGTGGATGTTGAGTGCCGCATCATTGACATAAATGAACAATATCCAAGGTGATTTACTGTGCCGCAGCGGCCTAGAATACTGTCACTCCCTTTCATCTCGTGGATGTCGTATGAGCCAACAGAGGGAAGTGCCTTAAAAAAAAAGGAGAACTTAGGGCTTCCGATGGATGGCGGTATAACCATCTCAGTCTTCGTCGGACCAAAAATGCCCAGACCTGTGACGGCACTGCGATCGCCAACCCGCTTGCCCGGCGTGGCGATTAAGGGCAAATCCTCCCATGAGTAGCACCACAAAAACACGGCCCCCAGTTCCCGGTCGCTCTATTATTCCTGGCCGTCACCGTGAGAATCCCTGGGAGAGGACAGGTTGCCACCAAAAACTGAACTTGGCGACGTATAATGGATGGACTCTGCGGCAAGATGGACTCATTTACGAACTGGAAGCTGAGCTGGAAAATATAAGATTGCATATTGGAGGGTTAAGTGAAGTCCGAAGAGGGGGGGATGACACAATTACCCTGCAATAAGGCCATCTGTTCTACTTTCGGGAGGGAGACGACCTATCCCAATGCAGAGTAGGTTTCCTTGTTCATAGGATCCTCACTAACAGCGTTGTAGAAATCTCCAGTGTGTCGACACGGATAACGTAACTTGTACATAAGTTATCAAAAGTTTATGCCCCGATCTCGGCCTATTGGAACGATTAAGTTGAAACTGTTTATGAAGACATTTCTAGGGCCTTACGTAACACCACAAAGGCCCACTACAATGTTGTTATGGGGGATTTTAATGCCAAAGTGAACACACGGGCGTTGAATAGATTTTGGGACTCCACGGTTTCGGAAGCAGGAATCACAGGGGGCAAATGCTGGTCAGCTTCCTCGAGAAATAGGGGCTATTTTTGATGAATGCGTTGTTCGCGAAGAAGCCACAAAGGAAGTGGACCTGGCGCAGTCCTGATAATACTACAAAAAATGAGATTGACTTCATCATGACGGACAAAAGGCACATATTCAGAGATGTCTCAGTGATCAACAAATTCAATATACCCCGCCACTATACCGACGAACTGCCAGACGTTTGCCTTGGGGAGATTTAGCGGTCCCTCGGCCAACTTAAAAATGGAAAAGCCCCTGGAGAAGATGGAATTACGACAGAGCTCTTAAAGGCTGGGATATATTATAATCACTATTATTGTGTAAAAGTTTACTGAAGATTAATGAAAAAGTTAAGTAATATTACAGCGTTATACTTGGGTAAGCCTTTGCCCAGCAGTAGGAGGCCTTCCCTCATTTCTAAGTTAACATGTCTTAGAAATGTTTTTATTGTTTACTTCTCAAATGTGCAGTTTTCCTCACGATGATTTTGCGAGTACCACCCGCAATTTTTTTGGACCGATACGACCTAGGGACCTTCAAGAAAAGAGCTCATTCCTTTCTAAAGGGCCGGCAACTTACCTGCAATTCCCCTGGTGTTGCGGTTGATCATGGCTGGCGGTAGCTCTTCTATAAAAAAATTACAATATTTGTAAATAAAGAATCTAATTGGTTTTAACCTTAGTTTAATAATTTGAAACTACGCCAAAGATCTACATTTTAGTGTTCAAAACACCGCCATCTGTTATAAAATAGAAAAAGTAGATTTTGACCTCACTAACATTATTAAATGATAATATAAAATATAATTAAATAAATTACATTTATATGTTAAAATAATGAGATTAATAAATTTATTTAAAAATCAAATTTAAAATTTCATTTTAAAAGTGTAATAATTTAAATAGATAATATAGTGACGTCTAAGAAAAATATGAAAATGGATATAGGTTTTAGTTCAATGACTAATTGTATATGTAAACTGATTTAGGCCAGCGCCACACTTGACGGAAATTCCGCCGATCTTCCGCGGGAGTGAATCCATTACCATACTTTGCAGCCACACTGAATATTCAGTGGCAGATTATCAGTTGACTGTCAACGCGTATACGGTGTGGTCGTAATGGATCCGATAGAAGTGATAGCTATTTATGAGTCATTAGAAGAAGAAAGAAAAAGAAAGCGTACATATTGAGTTCATCCCTTAAATACTCTTCGACTAGAAATTGGGCAATTTCGTTCTGTTTTGTTTCTATTTCACTATCCCAACTGTCGAAAAACAATTTTGCTATCTCTTTCCATGCTCGTTTCTTTGCCGTTCTATCCGGCTTTTCTGTAGAGCCCAAAGGCAAACTCTATTTTTGCACTTCAATAATAAATCTTTCAGTGTCGAACATCTTATACGTGCGCTGTCACCACGAGTTATCCACCGAATATGGCGCGATGCGTACAAATACCCGGAATGCCGATCTTACGCCGTCGGAAGAGCGGCGTGCGGAGAACGAAGCAGACGCGGGTGCGAGCAGTCCGCGTTGATCTTTCGCAACGGAACGACCAATCTCCCGCGTAGTGTGCCCGCTATTTGTAATTTATATGCAATAACATGTATTGACGTTCCATTGGGAAAGATCCGCGTCGGAATTTCCGTCAAGTGTTGCGCTGGCCTTAGTCTACTCCTAACTTTTTGATATTATAAATAGGATTAGATTAACACCTATTCTGCTCTCCTGTCCAGCGAGCAATTCGGCGTATGGCTCTGGCGGAGAGTGCAGGTCGTGTTGATCCCCAGGGTAAGTCTGAGGAGTTCTCCTTCACGTGGTTGCCGCCTGTTATTTGGTCTGGTGCAATAAGAAACAGACAGAACTGAAACGCTAGGACGATCCTCTTTTTCATTTCTTTCATCCCACCCCCTTTTCCTATCCAAGGTGTCAAGCGTACCGTGCCGATGCATGCATGGCTGGAGGGAGTCCAGTCGCAAACGGTGCCTACCCGAGACCAGCGCGATTCGGTTAGTATTTTAACCCTTCCCTCGGCATGCGGGGCTCTGGCGGGGGTGACCGAGTATTTCCCTAGCTAATCGTGGGAACAAAATGGACGAAAACCGACATTTTGGAAAATAAATTGATAAATCTCCTTTAATGGGACTACCTGTAGGCTTGGAAGAGGCTCTTTTAGCCTCACCAATACCCTGCAACATTGCGTCTCAACCTGGGACGAGCCGTGAAGTGGAGGGCACCTCTGCAGCCGAACTACAAACGGAAACGAACCAGGGAGGGGAAAAGAAAAAGTTCGCTAGGCCTTACAAGCTTAGTGGGGCAGTAAGGAAAAGGTACCGAAGGCTGATAGCAGCTAAGATAGGAGCCGAAGAGGCTCTCTCACTCTCTATGCCAGAAGCCTTGGGACGAAATTCCTCTGCCCAAGCCTCCACCAGTTCCGAAGGCGAAAAAACGCAGTCGGTCTGGGGAAGAGTCCCCCAAAGACCAGCCCAGAAAGTCTGTGAAGCTAGCAACGGGGGAGAAGAAGCTTAGCTTCAGTGCCCTAGCTGGCTTCGCGCGTATAGGAATTCGCAATTCGAACCCTATGAGTGTGGAGCAGATGCGGCTGGGCACCATCGCAGGCCATCGCTAAGACGGACTGTAGGGCGCAACCGTGATTGGGTCCAAAATTTTCGGATTTCATCCACAAGCCGGGTTGGATTCTGGTAACATGCCTGAATAAGGCAAGCCAGGACTGAATTATGGGTGAAATCGTAAAACTAAAGCCTTGGCCGGAGGCAGAGCTCTCAGTAAAACCCGAGAGCGAACTGCTTAAACCTCAGCTGGGCATTACCTTCTTGCCCCGCAGCGAGGCCGACTCTTTAAAGGAGGTGGCTGTGCTGTTGATCGCACAAAATGAAGGGCTCCATACTGAGCTCTGGAGAATCCTCCACCATAGGGACGAGGAGAATGAGTTCTTAGTAACCTTTTCTCTGGACGATCCATCGGCGAAGGCTCTTCGGAAGGCAGGCAGAGTCGTCCTTGGCTTTAAGGTGATAACTTTTAAAGTCAGGGGAAGTTCTGGTGCGGCAATGGAGGCCGAACCGCACCAACTTCAATCCCCCCAGCCCTCCACCTCTCGGGGTGGGGCTGGAACGCCACCAGTGAGAGTGACGAAGACCCAAGGCGCAGATTTCGCCTCGGTCCGACGCCCTCCGCTGGTGCCGTCCAGGCCTGGGGGGAGTCGAGGTGGGAGCGGTTTGACGAAAGGTAAGACGGTGGTCAAGTGCGCAGGTAAAGGACGTCCTCGTCCTCAACAGGCGGAAAAGACCCCTGCCCCCCTACGTCCATAAATAGCTAAACCCAAAGGTAAAACGAGGGTCCTCCAAGCAAATCTTCACCATGCAGCAGCTGCTTCTGCCGTGGTGGAGGTTTGCTTTGCAGAGTACAACATTGACCTCGCCCTTATACAAGAGCCTTGGGTGGCCAACGGTCAAGTTCTAGGATTGGCAACTGCCGGTAAGATTCTTGTCATTACTAAAGGCAGTAGACCCAGAGCTTGTATAATTTATAATAAAAATATTGGACTTTAGCTATTCCAGAGTACTGCAATGATGACCTGGTTACAACCTTCATAAATCTCAAGGGAAGCACAGGGGCCAGAGTAATCATTTGCTCAGCCTATCTTCCCGGCGAGAACGCAGAT
>DWHP01007991.1:0-10722 GCA_018247895.1 Parnassius honrathi | reverse complement strand
TCATTGTAGCAATTGCCAAAGCATCTACTACGAATAGGTCAAAAAACTAAATGTCAAAACTGTCATGTTTTTGGTGCTGCCCCAATTGAAAAACAAAGTTCTTGTTGAAAAACCCATTATAAACGCCGCGAGTCACGGCGCGTATTTCGCTTTGTGGTCTCGTCGTTAGTCGCAAAGCGATGTGGGTAGGGTTGCCACCTATTTCTTGAAGAAATAAAGCATATTATTAGGTTTTCTAATGTAAAAAAATTTTAAGTACATCGTGTGAAAATAAGGTACGTATTAACAACACCTTTTTACACAAGTGTGGAGCCACGCTGCAGCTATAGGTATTATATCTATAGCACAAATACATTGGCTCTACCGGGAAAAGACAATGCTCTCACAAAATATCAAAGTGAAATAGCAGTTAATGCTGCTGTGTTCCATATGGTGAGTGTGGAAACCAGAATTTTTTTACAGGAAACGAGGCATTCCATCATAGTCCTCAGGTGTGACAACGCAGCTGCATTTGATTAATAGATTTAAATGACTATCGGCCACAACATCCACATACTAACATAAGACTTAGGCGGACTATGTGCTTGTTGTGTTATTTTTATTAAGTTAGAGATCCTCTGTTTCTTTCGTTCCTCTCAACTTAACAGTTTTTAGAGAAACAACTCCCTCTGTAAAAGCTGTAACGGCAGGAATGGATGGCTAACAAAAGTTAGAAGCGGAATTGCTTTGGCTGTGGCTTCTTCTGGGATCGCAGTTATACTGCTTGAGGGTAGACGAACTGCTCATGCTACCTTCAAGTTACCACTCAATTTAACAGCAGCTGATAATCCCATTTGTAATATATCGAAACAAAGTAATTTTGCTGAAGTATCAAAACATACGAAAAAGTTAGTATGGGGTGAAATAACCATGGCTTATAAGGGTGACATAGAGTCATTAAACCAAACTCTACCGATATAAGAGGAAATAAGAAATGAATGGGTGGTGTAAAGGTTTTGCTGGCTGGCGATTTTAGACAGACTCTACCAGTAGTGCCAAAAGGAACTAGAGCAGATGAAGTTAAGGTGTGTCTTAAGAGATCCACTTTATGGCCTCTAATTAAAATCTTAAAGTCTCGAAAAATATGTGGGTACACTTAGGAGAATAAGAGTCTGCTGGTGGATTTGCGAATCTCCTACTTGAAACTGGCAGCGGTGATTACCCGATAAATAAAGGAATGATAATCACACCTGATAATTTGTGCAATGTTCTATTTACGTTACAGGAGTTAATATCCAAAATTTACCCAGATATTGATCATATCCATGATAAGCCAATGGAATGGTTGTGTGAATGTGCCACACTAACCCCGAAAAGCGACCAAGCAGCGGTAATTAACGATATACTGTTAACGTCTTTTGAGGGGGAATAAATGGTGTACGTGACAATAGACTCTGTGGTCAACACAGATGACGCAACTAACTACCCTGTCGAATTTCTTAATTCATTGAAACCATCGGGTCTTCCACATCGTAAGCTTATTCTGCGCGTGGGCACTCCTGTTATGTTGTTGCGTTTAAAACCTCCTCAACTGTGCAACGGAACCAGACTAAAAGTAAAAGCAATAAATACATCGCATTGTAGTGGAAGCCACAATTATGACTGGATGTGCGCAAGGGCAAACTGTGGCAAACAAAAAACCAAGAATTCCCTTGATCCCGTATGATATTCCATTTGAATTCAAACGAATACAGTTTCCACTCAAAGTCTGCTTTGCAATGATCATCACAAGGGCAGACATTAAAATTTGCGGGTATAGACTTGAGGGAAAATTGTTTTTCACACGGGCAATTCTATATGGCTTGCTCACGCGTAAGCACGTCCAGTAGTCTGATAATTTTGGCTCACAATAATGGATTAGCAAAAAATGTGGTGTATAAAGAAGTTTTGTAGTTTACTACCTTTTGCCCGCGACATCCAGTTATAATTGTGGCTTGTACCAGCAGACTCTTTTTCATTCGTAGGCGCGATATATCCGAACTCCACGCGGACGAAGTCGCGGGCAAAAGCTAGTTATAAAGTAAAGATGGCAATCCAAGGTGTGGCTGATTTTTACAAGTTACAAGGCAAAAACACGCTGTGTATCATATAAAGGGAATACAGCGTCGCGTCGTCAGAGACTTTTCTGGATCAATGATCAAGGTGCGATTTCGTTCTTTGAGATTTTATTTATTTACTGATGTACATACATGATATACATTGTGTGTTGTTAAATAAACATATATCATCATAATTTTATATGAACTAAACAATAGCGTATTTAGGAATGGGTCGTCTCGAATAAATAAGGATGGTACTTAAGTTAAATAGTTAGTAGGTAGTTAATAGAATATTTAATAACAGCAAAATATGGCTGGGGTTTGTATGGTGAGTCTAAAGAATCAGAGACTCTTTTTACTGGCAAGGAGGCCTTACATCTTAGTTCCTAAGGTGACGCATGTGCATTTTGTCAAATGCTTCAGGAATATCAGCCTTACCAATCGACGAAGAATATGCGATGCCTATGAAATAGAACGAAGTTAAAACTGTAGGTTTTTGTGACGAGCTCCTGCTTTTGTCATTCGCTTCATACATTTCTATAATGCCCAGCTGAAAACAAGTCAAACAGTAAGTTTAATCAAACCGTTTTGACTCTGTAATTGACTAGATTAGAAATTATTTTAGTACATGTTTGAATAGTTTCGCTTCTAATAAAAGATATCGTAAGTACGTAATCAGTAATCACAAATAGCGTAGCCTGCCTTAGGCGGTCCCTATAACAAAATTTAATGTGGGGCCAAATGAAGGGTAAAGATTTTCTACAAAAGGAACAAAAACGCTCGCATTGTATAATCATAAATTTATTATAAGTTATTACTCACAATAAATGCTCCTAGTCACTTAAACGGGGGAATCTCGCAATAACTGATGTATGCTGACAGGCACGCGTTGCGGATTTAGGTCGGTTTTACAGCTCGACCGACCGTCGGTGCGTACCATCGGTCATGATGATACGCGAAACCGATCGTCAGTTTGTAGCATTCAGAGCTCTACTGAGCAACTAAACTGGCCGAACGGGTACAGTCACAAACACGTACACGAAATGGACGCGTTTACAAAGTGCTTAGTTGCTGCTTACTATGTACGTAAACGTAAGTATAAAGAACAGAAGACGTAGATGTTAAGTACACCCATCGAAATTTAGAAACAGAGCTATACAAACTTCTTCCCAGGCCTTTAACTTAACATCATGGTCTTTTTATAACAGGTGGCGTTTGTCCCACAGAAGTTCACGAAGACGGAATTCGATAATTAGGCATTACGTGTCGACATATACCATGTTTGATAAAGATTACTTAAATCACTAACACTACTTAATACCTATAAAATCATACAATATTATTGAAGTTTAGCTTCGATTTTCTTGACGATGATACACGCATCCGTACGGTCGGTGTAGCACTGAACGTGTCAATATGTTTTCATAGCGCATCGGTTGACCGACGGTACGCATACGGACGCGCTGGACCGACTGTCCTCGTACGCAGTGCGTAGCAATATACCCGTGCGTACGGTCGGTCGAGTACTGTCGACCGATCGTCGGTGCGTACGTCGGTCGCGCTTGCCATTTGTATGAAAATTAACAAGTCACCTAAGCAATCAGAATCAAAACAATAAGACCCTACGCGTCGAGCACACAATAGTGGTGGTGCGTACAAGTTATAACTTGTTCAATCATGCGTTAGCGAAAATTGTCAAAAAATATTCAATAATAAATAATATACCATGTCGAATTATAGAGGGTGCCATATTAGACAGGAACCGGATTACCGGGGTTCCACTGTATTTAGCCCCGTGGGCAATACGACTATAAGAATATCAGTAGGATCTCATAGCCTCTAAAGTATAGATGTATACCACCCTCATATATATACTAAATTTTAATGAAATATTACCAAACCGCCAGTCAAGTGTGGCTAAGTCGTTCACCGTTACGAGCTGCCGATTACGGTGAAGCATAATATATTAACAATTATCATCATCAATTAGTTCATTGCGATGAGAAACAGCCGCTCTAGCAGATTTTCCATCCATCGCTACGCTCGGGATTTTTTTCAAAGACGCTAATTACCCTCGATATTCGCAACACCCGTGTGCTTCAGAGCTTAGTAAATTTATCGTTATGGGTTCGATTACCCGCATTATACTTAGATGTATTGTGATGCCGTGTAGTGACGGTGTAAGAATTACCACTACCCCATATCATCCCATGGGAGTCGTAAAAGGCGACAGGCGCTGCACAGGAGATGGGCAGCAGCGTCTTCCTAATATAGACCTAAAATAAAAAAGCTGTGGTTACCAACCCACTTGTCAAGCGTGGAAACTATAGCCCTATAAGGCAATATGTGGGGGAGACCTATGTTAAGCAGTGGACTTAAATTAGCTGTAACGGTAACGGTATTGTGCCAGTCCTCGTGTTTTTGACATTGCAATTAAGCTTGTCTCCTCACAGAAGAGTAATATAATACTTACGAGTTCTTGTATACAAAAACCTGCAAATACGACCTCTGCTTACTCCATTAATACTATCATAGCTATTTTTGACTGCCTCGAAGTTCTATTGGTCGTAAACGCGGGTTCGAATCCCGGGTTGGACAAAAAATAGTTATTGGGTTTTTGAAATTCTCAGTAGCACCGAGTCAGGAAGTTGGCGGTGTTTCACACATGCGCCCTGGAAATCACGTTGTTCCTATGCCTGATCTCCCTCCGGTCCATGGATCTCCCCATCGGGTGAACGGAATACGAGAGTAAGAGAATAGAGAGTGCACCTGTATTCGCTCAAACACTCAGGCATTATATAATCCTGTCCTGTGCAAATAGCTGGTCTCCATTGAGACCGGCCGCCGTCACCGAAATTCGATGTGAAGAACGTTATTATTATCAGCTAATTTTGAAATATTTCGTAAGCAACATATGTTCTTATCCGTAATCCTTTCAGATCCTAAACTAAAGGTTTTCAATAGCTCTCAAGACATCAATACGAATTTACTAACGACTGATCTATTTCACCACTGACTTTCCTTCAAGATTTTTTGAGCATTTATTTGGAGAAAGCTATTTTTTATTAATTTAATGCTAATGTTAACTCCTGGAAAAGAGTGGACTTAAAAGGTTGTAAAGGACGCAAGAATCTTTTAATTTCAAAATAAATTTCTTGTAGTTAGTAAAACCAAAATAAATATTTTTATGTTGTAAGTGTATAATGTACCATAAAATTTGTTTTTTTTTCGGTAATGAGTTTGCTATACATGCATGACTCACTATGCATGTATAGCTTCATGGACTACAAAAAGCGAAATAACTGATTAATAATGGCCAATTCAATGTAGTTACACCACGAATTAAGTCGGATCGTTAGACCTAATTGGGTACAAATATTTTGTTTGGTTTTATAAACTCAATAATACTAACAAAAAATAAAAATGTAAATTTCTTTGCAATCTTCCGCTAAACAATTACATTTTTATTTTTTGTTATAATGGATTTCCGCAAAGTAACGCCTGATTCTATCAATTATCTCAATAATACTGTTTGGTATATCCTAAGCTCTGAACATTTGACTGATTTCAAATTTTTTCCATAAAAACGTCATTATTATTGAAAATCTTATACGTGGTACCACCACACTGCAGCTATATTGTGGTTATAGCACGAAGGGTCGGCTCGATCGGAGAAGGACCACGCTCTTACAGAATACCAGCGCAAAATAGCAGCTTAATACTGCTGCGTTTCGTCTGGTGAGTGTAGAAATCCGGAGAACCTTTTTTACTGGAAACGAGGCATTCCATCTTATAGAAGATTCTTAATCGAGAATAAATGTAGATGTCTATAGGCCACAGCATCCAATTACCATCAGGTGGACCGAGTATTCGTTTGTCACCCTTATTCTATAAAAAATAACATTCCCTAAAAATTAGTTTTCTTATTACTAAGTTACTAAAATTACACTAATCAACTAAAGTAGTGTCCGCAATATGAATATTACGTAATAGTTTTGTGTTACCTTACTCCGTTGTACGGTATAAATTTAATTAGTAGTAACTAGCTAATTCGTTAAAATCGCCACGTGACTGTTAAAAGTTGACTCGTTGGGAAATGGATACTCTGTTTCGTAACTTCTCAAATACGTTTTAACAGTTGCTCATTTATTTGAAATCCATTTTTATTTCGGATCGGATTAGTTTCCGTAACTACGACTTTTGTGATTGTTCTTGTCTGACAATACACAAGCATTATGAATTTCTAACGTTACTAAGGGAAATTTTTGGTGTGAAACCTCTTTATCGATTTTGTTTTCTTGTGACGTTTCATCGCCGCAGCCGCATGCGTATACTATTATTTAACCTACTCCTACTATCTATCCTAAATACAAAATAAAAGAAATTTCACACAAAAAAATTGTGCGTGTAATTGTGTATACACGCACAATTTTTTTTCTCTTTAGTCCAAGACGCAATACTCAGAGACTAAGACAAGTGAACGCCTCTGCAGATATTTATATTACGGCTCTGTAGACTGTTGAATAACTTATGATCTATGTTGTATTCGAAACTATTCACCATAGTCAAAAGTGGCAACAAGAGTATCATTATCGAACTATTAAACGTCATTGAAACAACCGCCGTATTGATACACAGTTCAAAATGTAGACCCTCGTTTGGAGGAACGTACTAGCGTCATTTGGTATTACGAGTATAATCTTTTAGGAGGGTTGACAGAGCCAATACAGATATCAGAGACTTTGAAACCAAATGAATTTGTAAGTGGCTATACAAAGGTATTCAAGTACGCTTTGTCAGCACAGGCTCACTTATTATAAGCTTTATGCTTTTGTTCACTTTTTATTTATATTACATAGATATTTATTATGAAGCTATATTTTTTAAAGTATTAAAAATTAAATTAATAAAAGGTAAGTATAATTTAAAAATCGTTAAACCGATTAGCAATACCTCTAGTACTCCAATAGGAGAATGGAGATGGCGGTATGAGTTCATGAAGCCCATGGGCACACTCTCCAAAGTACAATCTATAGAAGACAGACAAACAAGCAACTTGGCGGCGATGAGCTAAGCTGTAAAAGCTCAGTCTCCACCAGCTTTTTGTCACCGATAAGCCACTTGGCTCCGCGTTGCACTGAGTCGATGTAGCAGATTGATATTTTGCTAAGCCATCTAAAGATGACTGACAGCGATACTCCATGCCTTTTCTGACTTGAAATTTATATAAAGTTAGAAGCTGTCCAGGCGTGAAGTATCGCTTCACCTTGTTAAAAATACCCAGTTTTAGGGACGAAGTTTGTGTTTTCGACTCAATATTAGCGCCAAAGTTGAGGCTAGCACTCAACTTTATGCCGAGAGGCTCGAGATAATCAGTAAATTACTTCCGTGGAGTGTTCTCGGAAAGTAGGTGTCAGGACAAACGGATTTCATTTTGCGGAAAACAGACAGGTGACAAGACTTAAGGTAGCATTTATCCGTTCCACCATGACCTCTATGAGTGAACGTATTACTGCACTGGACACAAATTTCTGTGACTGTGCTGTCATCTGCATACCCAACAATACCTGGTAGAAGTAGTCCATTGATGTGCAGCAGGAAAGAGTCGTAGAGAGAACAGATTCCTGAGGAATTCCGACATTAATACGCATTAGGTCAGAAGAGCAGCCATCTATGACTACCCCGATCGATCGTTCACTCAGAAAGTCAGATATCCAGTTGCAAAATTCTGCGGGGTCGCCGTAAGTGAGAAGCTTACTCCGCAGACTTGCGTGCCAAACCCTGTCAAAAGCCCTCGAGATAAAAATAAAGAAACTGCGAGAGCTTCACCGTTCTTCTCGATGGCCTCAACCCAGAAGTGTGTGATATAAACAAGAATATTGCCAGTAGACCGTCCCCGGCGGAAGCTATATTGATGGTCACTGAGGGGGTTATTTCTTTCAAGGTATGTTAGCAGCTTACAGTTCAATATTTTTCATAAATTTACAGAGCAAGGAGGTGATGGCGAGTAGTCGGTAATTACAGGGATCGGCACGGCTCCCTTTCTTGGGTACTAGTTGTACATTGGCAAGCTTCTAAGATTTTGGCGTCGTTCGAGTTTTAAGAGAAAGACGGCACTGGCACGTGAGAACAGGAGACAACTCGAGCGCACAATACTCTAGTACTCTTGCAGCAATACCATCAAGCCCACTGGTCTTGTCCACGTCTAGGTTTTGCAACGTACCTCTTTCGTGTGGAAAGTGACCTTTGGCAGCGAAGAATCACCGCGAGGTAGGGTTGGCGGTTGTTTAGAGTCAGCGTCTAGACGAGAATTGCTCGCAAGCAGGGATGCCAATAGATTTGCTTTCTTAGTCGTGGAGTGAGCCAGTGTTCCATCAGGTTTCCAATGAGGAACGGCAGCAGTTGGATACGACAGCCTCGACAGGGATCAAAATTGCTTACTACTAGGAGGATAGGAAGCGAATCTGGTCGCTACTACAACTGACATGGTCGAATTGCACCATACGGAGAACCTGTTAGGACTTGGCAACAGAATTAAAAGCTCTCTTCTTCGCAATAATCCTCCGAGCCCTAGCTTTGCGATCGCGAGCTTAGAACTCCGGCCTGGTAGGTGGACTCTTTGCGGGCCTCAGCACGAGCACAACCTGCATTATACCAGGGCCGAGCCTTGTGATCGAGCGGGATGTCGGAGAATGGAATACAATATTCCATTCACAGCCGTATCACATCCGGTACCACATCGGCAGCGCAGAAGGGCTCATCCGAAGAGAAGCACACTTGCCGCCACGGATAGGATGCAAAAAAGTGCCGCATCTCGTCCCAGTCTGCTGACTAGTATCGTCATACTAATGTTGTTTGTTTGTTATTTTTAAAGTTTGATAAATATTCTGTTTGAAACTACTGGATTTACCTGTAACTACGCTGCATTACCCTCTCTGAATAGAGTGGAGTCTGTGCTCAACGGTGGGACGTATATAAATAAATAAATGTATCTTAGAACGAATTTCAGTCACAGCGGCCACTCTCAACGGAGACTAGCCGTCTGCGCAGGTTTTCATAAGACTAGCTATTCGCGTCAGAAAATTCTTGACCGAAAAGCTCAATATACTAGATTTTTAATTTTTTTGATACATCTCACTCTTTAGAATAAAACTATATTTAAGGATTTTATCGCGTTAAATAACTTATTTTTATTTCCCGGCACCTTACAGCACCCACGAACATGGGGGACACACATACACACAGAACATTAATAAATATTTATGAAATTTCACATGTTTGTGAAATTTCGTAATTATTTATTAATAATTCTTGCATTCGTGCATGCGTGTGCGCGTGTGATTGTTCAGTTTATACATGGGGATGGGTTATTTAAGAGTTATATTATAATAAAATGTAAAAAAAGTTTCTTAAGTTTACGTACACGTGCTCGTACGTTTTTTCTTTCTAAAACTATATAATTTACAAGTTAATGAAACAAAGAATAATTGCCTGCACTCAGTATGCGACTTGCGGTCGCAGCCGCATCTCAACCACTTCAATTAAGAGTTTAAACCTGTTAATGACATAACAAACATAACAAACTGACCTTGTATCATTGCGCACAATACACACTTGCATATCGTTTTGGTCGTCTGGCTTTAATGCATCCATTAATGGATCTGCGGATCGTCCGCTGTTGCCGTCTAGACAAATAAGGTCGAGTGTACATCGTCGAGGGAATTATTTTGTGTATTAACCAACTGCGGCGGAGAACAAAGGGTTACCCCCTTTATTACTGGTTGTTATATATTATGCTTGTATGACCGTTTCTATATCCTTCCGTAAATTCTTAGGCTTTGACTTTGACAACGGATATCACAATCGTCGTTTTATAAAAATTGTGCGGCCAATAAAGACTACGAGTATATGAAGTGTCTGCTAAAGTTTTTTACTTTTCACTAACTAATGTTTTTTAACGATGTAACCTAAAAATTATTATTAATAAGAACGTTCCAAGTATATTTTATTTTCTGTTAGTTTTGTTTCTATTTTAAATACTATATTCGGAAATTGTTGCCATGTTGTGAAGGTGTTTTTCATACATTAATTTCATATGAAAAATAAGCATACTCGAACGAAATATTTGTATATTTCGTTCGAGTATGCTATACCTGATACTTTTTTTGTAACGCCACAGCTGTGCTTAACCACTGCGCTAAAAATGCGACTACGATTTATATTTCTTTATTTAGGATATTTAAAAATATTTGGATTTTGAATATAGGATGCAGATTAAAAGTCAAACAATTTTCGTATTACTTAATCGCAAAAGTCGATTTAGGCACATATTACGTGCTTTCCGGTGACGGAAAACAAACTCTTTTCTTGCTTCTTGTGCTTCTTAAAAATAGGAAAAAGCCGGCCCGTGACCAGCAGTGGAATGCATTTCACGTTAACTGTGTTTACATATTTACAGGTATAATCTATTGCACGCCTATAAACGAAGCGTTGAGGTTATGCTCTACTCTCACCTTATGGAAGTCCAGTCATTTTCTGAGCTAAAAATGTCTTTATTTTTTTACTATTGCACTTTTAGAATAATAAAAATACACATATATAGAGAAAATCACTCGTTTTCATGTTTCTATTATTTTTAAAAGTA
>DWHP01007990.1:0-10723 GCA_018247895.1 Parnassius honrathi | reverse complement strand
CTTCAAATCTCACCTCTCTTTGTGTTGTAGCAGATGACAGGTCACTAAAATGTGACTTGCGGTGTGTTTGCAAAATACAACAAAAAATTTATTGTGAAAAAATAACACAGTGAATTTTTTTATTAATTTTTATATTTTATTGTGTCTAGATTAAAATTAACTTCAAATCTAACCTAATATAGTTTTTTTTGTTTGCTAATAAAATTCTAAGTTTAATTCATTTTACTTGCGTGCGTAGTTACATACTATGTGTATAATAGCGGCCATTATTTACTACTAATATATTTTACATAACTAAACATTTATTTATATTGGGAATATGACCTAAATCAGTTAAGTCATTTAGAAGTTACCTAATCACTTACAGATAAATATATGATTACAATTTAAAAAGACATTATCTTTAATCAATAATAAATTCCTTCATATTATAAAATATTTAGAATTAGATATTTTATATGCAATGGCAATAATTTGATTAGCAGTTGACACTATTACACATTTTAACTTGTACTTTACTGTTTTTTGAACTTATATTGTCCCTTTTAATTTACCTCTGATTACACATATTTGCAGTATATCGCTGAACTATGCCTTTTGGAAGCAGACCCGTATCTTCAATTCAAACCTTCAATCATAGCGGCTTGCGCACTAGCCACGGCCCGTCACTGCTTACTCTGTGAATGTTCGGGCGAGAAGAATACAGAGTCGCGACTTCTTACCAAATGCAGCCTTACTGCTTGGCCGCCAGCGCTGGCCCATTGCTCGGGCTACTCACTCGCAGATTTGGAGCCGTGCCTTCGAGAACAAGCACGCACACACTCGCATGCTCCACTACAACCTTACCAGGCTATACCTGACAAATATAAGAGCAACAAGTAAGTATGGGGTTATCATCTTTAGCAAGATCCTCTGCAGGTGTTTGAACTAAGCTGTTTGCTTCGTCTTTCGTAATGCGTTCAGCAAGCGAGTGGAATAATTTGTTAGGGTCTGTCTTTTCCATCATTGTAATTAAACAATTAACAATGAGGGACACCGTCATAAAACTGCTTCTTTCAATTTTTAAGAGATTTTTTACATGGTAGAGCCAAGCCGGAGACGGACCTCGCTCTCACAGAATACCAGCGTAAAATAGCAGCTTAATGCTGTTGTGTACCTTATAGTGTGTATAGAGAACCAGCGAACTGGAAACGAAGTGTTCCATCGTAGTCCTCAGGGGTGACAATGCGTCTCCATTTTGATTCTTAATCGAAGGTTAGTCTGGGTTCGGGATAGTCCAGGTTTTAGTTAGTCTCGTTTGTCACTCCGTTCTACAGGGTATCCCAGTAATGGTGGATAATCTAGTACGTACGTATTCGGGTGGGGGGAGGTGGCCTCGATTCCCTTAAAAAAAATTCTATCCCGAACGGTTCGCACTCTACGCCATGTTTTATAAAATTTCATCTTCTGTGGGTGGTATTTTACAAGACGGCAATAAACATAAGTTTTAATTTTTTACTTTATGTGACTGCTAAGTTTGAGCACCTGTGGTGAAAAAGAAACATGTGGGATCGTTGTGGCCAACCATTTACAAAGTGCCTACATCATGGGGATTCTAAAACAGGAGCATACCATGTACTTAATGTCATTACTTACTGAGCTGTAGCCGTTAATGTGTATAAGTAGGCATTTCATTACAAAATTATTTGCAGATACTTTATTTTTTAACATTGCATGTATTTACTAGGTAAGTACATCTGTCGCCCTTGAAAATTTTACTTTACTACCTGCTCGCCTTGTTTACACGAATTCTAAGCTGTGTGAGCGAGACAAACATTAAAACTTTACATATTCTATTATGTGCAGCTGTGAAAATATGGTTTGTACTGTTTTCCATTTGTTAAGAATGCGTAACTTAATGAAAAGAAAATGGAACAAATTATATCCAATTTCTTTTTAAATTTAAAATCAGTAACAGAAAATGCTCGAATTGGCCTCTGTCTGTCCTTATGCAGGCTCTACATCTTTTTACAAACGATCTTTCTAAAAGTCTTTGATAATTTTTGGTTGAAATAACCCTTGTTGCGTCTGTGGCGCGAAGTCTAAGTTCGTCAATTGTTTCAATTGGTTTTTTATAAACTTGTTCCTTCAGGCACCCCCAATAAAAAAATCTAATGGGTTAAAATCAGGTGATCTTGGTGGCCGCAATAACGCCCCATTCGGCCGGCATCCAGATTTAATATAAAAATTAAAACTTATGTTTAGTGCCGTCTTGTAAAATACCAACCATAGTAGTTGAAAACTTTTAGGGGTAATTTAGAAACATCACTATTACGAAACACATTAAAAGAAAAAAAATTCGATCTAGGCATTAAACTGCGGACGTGATGTCCACAAATGTACGAATTTTCGGAATTTTATAAAACATGGCGTAGAGCGCGAACCGTTCGGTTCGGAGTTTTTTTTAGGCAACCGAGGCTACCTCCCACACCCCACAGATTACCGTACTAGATTATCCACCGTTACTAGAATACGCTGTATAAAAAAATGGCAGGATATGTGTTATTAAATTTCACATCTTATATTTATTTACGACAAATGATAACTAACAGATCTTTTGTAGTAAAAAGACCACAACTGGTTTATAAAAGAGTGGTTACTCGCGTCGCCAGTATACAGCCACATGCACTTATCTTAGTTACAGGCCTCTATTTGTTCAAGTGTAATGATTTAAATGGTGTTTTCGTTCCAGATTCGATGGTGTGTCAACAATCGAGGCTCGGCCCCTATTCCCTGTGCCCAAGTACCAGCAACCTGCACCAGCAAACAGTGCGCGGCCGCCTGCCGATTCTAATCGCATCAGCTAGTATACCAATGATAAATCACGTTTTAGCTGAATCTGTCAAAAGGCCATATTATTTTCTCTCAATGGTCACAGTTTTTGCCACTTTTCACAATTGTTACAAAGTATGATAATTAGCGATGTTAATAGGTCGACGTTTGAAAGTAAACAGATCAAACATTGGCTTTTGTGAATCTGAATGTAGCTTCTGTGATAGTAAAATTGTGACTACGAACACTCAAGTAAAGATTATTAGGTTTAAAAAAAACGACTGTTTTTGGATATAATCTTCAAGCATTAAGTTGTTTTTTGTATGAAACAGCATTCTCTACATGCTTTTTTTGTTTAGGGAGTTTCGTTTTAAAGTCCATATTCAGACACCAATTAAATTTCTCACTTGTAGAATAGTCTTTCCAACATGGGCTATCATCCAATCTAATATCTTAAAGTTTTGTCCAAAAATACATAAAATACATAAAGCTAAAGTTTTGTCCAAAAATACATAAAATACATAAAGCTGACTCTAAACCTCTTGCTTTGTAGAAGTAGGTTCATAGGACAAAAAAATCGATAAATGTACTAAGTTTTTGACACATTCAAACTTATAATTCTACTATTGCCTCTGTATTCAATGATAACATCGCTAATGATTGTGTTCAAGTTGCAAGTACAGGAAATAAATAGCTTGAATGTTAATTTCTACAACTGGGATAATATTAAAAAAAATAGTTTTCAATTAATCACAAGATCTATTGATTATTAACATAATGTTCTGTACTAGTTGGAGATGCGACCATGCGTTTTATGTATGATAAATTTTATGTGAAATAATATGAAATGTTTGTACGACGTGAAGAAGTATGTATGATGAAAACTTGTCTATGGTTTTACGTGATTAATCAAAAAATATACACCCAGTCATAACAAATGTTTTAAAAGAAATGCGGTGATTCAAACACGAGTGTTATACAAGGAATGTGACGGCAACGTTGGAATAGCATGCTTAATATAACAACAAGTCGCATTTATAATATGTGCTTCGATTTTGATATCAGACAATAATTACGAAAATTATACATTTTTTGCGAGTTGTTACACTAGTTTTTAGAATTTAACAATTTCCAATGGAAATAAAATGGTACTTTCATGTATGTAATTTTATAATTAAATTTAAGTTGATGACTGTAAAGTCAAACTACTGTGAGCATTCAACATTTCTCGAATTTAATTTTATATTGTACAATTTTTACACAGTCCCTTAAAGCGTTTGTTTATTATTACTTTATATGCTATTACAGTATTGACGATAAATGCAACTTGCTAAGATTTGTATAGCTGTAATTTATACTTTATTGCCATACCATAATTGTGTTCATTTAATCTATGTGAAATTATCTATCATTTCACTGACTAATAGGCTCTCAATAAATCTTCTGCAGAATCGGTCATATATTCTTAGTACTAAAATATAACGTTTTAATATTGTTTCGGGGATCAAGTTATAAAATTAAGTGATGTTAAAATAATTTACACATTACATGGGGATCATAAATTAAATGAACGAGTAAATATTATCTGCGCCATAATGGTTTTGGTTAATCTCTATTCAGTTGTGTTTGTTATATCTGTATGTAACAACATGTTTTTATTATTTCTGTATGTAAGGACTAATTTTCATTGTGAACCAAACTTAGTGATGTTATTTATCTAATACCAATTCTTAGCACTTCATGTTTGTTAGTAAATTATTATTTTTGAGATTTAAGGTATGTTTTTAATGTTGATAATTAGTTTTAATGTAATTTAATATAATCGATATTTCGCTCCAATTTTGCAAATGGAGGTAAGTACGAGTACCTTTTTTGGTAAATAAAAAAAATATAAAAAATTGTGTTTTTCCTAAATAATTTTTTCCATACATTGTTCCACATATTTTTCACGTATCCTTTCTCTTCAACACGGTGTGAAAGTGGCCAGGTGCGTGTGCTCACTACTTTGATATATAGTTTCCGTTTGAATGTGCCGTGATTACTGTTAGTCGAATATAATCTTTATGTCAAAGGTGTTATAGATGTTTGTTTGATCGCTGTAGGGCAAGGAAGATATGCACTAGACTAACCACGGTAGAATCTATTTGGAGACCATCTGCGTCATTTCTGTCGGCTGGTTTGTCCCAGGGTGAAGGCGGCAAGCGAATAAAATCAAAAATTAATGTAGTTAGCAAATAAAATCGGTCTTAAAATTCTAATGAGTAAGTGGTGCAAGTTTTTAGAGTTTTGTTTAAAATAAAATGCAGTATATAAGTTCCGTAGACTTTTATTTTTTTTATCAGAAAATAAATCTTACATCGATCGAATCGTTTTACGTGCGAGGTTTTTTTTTATTTGTACTGTTGAATGTTCGGTGGTTTTGGTTAGGGTGAGAGCTTCTGCGTGTAGACGTTGCCCAATCCTTTTTTAGTTGACGTTCCACCTGTAAGGATAAAATATTAAAATTAATAAAATGTATGAATTGGTTACTTAAGCTCACATAAATAATCTGTAGAACTCCTGTGTTAAGTTGGCGCTAATTGCGGTTTGTACAGCAACCACATTTGAATTTACTGTTCGCGTGCGAGAACGCACTTGGAATTTTAAACGGCACTAGCTGCCTGTTTTATTCGCGTTTATCGTACACAAAATTGCGGATATTGAATTAGACTAGCTTTCATTTTGAAATCCACCTTATTGTTGTATATTGTGTATGTTAATTGATATTGTCGATTTCGATCGAAGGAAATAATATGTCTGAAAAACATTTATGTAGGTAAGCTGTACGTTATGATAACATTTGTGGCTAATGAGATATGATCACCTGAATTATATAATTAATCTTTGCATTTGCGCTGGGATATAACCAGGTGCTTTAAAACCCCTTATAATAAAACCATTATTTAAGAAAAAAAATAGAGAGTCAATCGAAAACTATAGACCAATTTCACTTATTCCCATAATTTCAAAAATAATTGAAAAGTACATTTACAATAAGTTATATAAATATGTAGAAAAACAACATATTGTGTAAGGAACAGAAAGGATTTAGGCAGCGTAAAACAATAAATATGGCGAAATACGACTTTGTGCACAATATTATTATTAATATGGGGGCAAGAACACAGTTTGTGCCATATTTTGTGTTATGACCCAGTTGTTTAATTATGTTCACTTCCACCCTCTTACATAATCTACACGCCATTGGCATTAGGGGTAATGTATTAAACCTTATAGAACCTTTCCTTAACAATAGAATACAAATAACTTATTATTTATTACTGTTACTTATTTAATATTAATTTAGGCAAACAAAATTATATATTTCACACAACGAAAACACGATAATAATATAGTCATGACACAATGTAATAACTATAACATTGCCGAAGTCGAAAGCACGAGATTTCTGGGACTGGAAACTAATGAAAATTTCAATTGAAAATCACACTAGGATACTTTGTAAAAATATAAGTAAGTCTGCATATGCTCTAGGCAAATTGTCATCTATAATTTGTACGGATGGACTCCTTGCTGCGTATTATAGTACGGTAGAAACATACCTACGATATGGCGTAATATTTTGAGGAACTTTCGAAAAAGGAAATGTATTCACGGCATAAAAAGGTGTATACGTTCCATGGTTATGCTGAAGAGTACAGATAGTTGCAAGCCATATTTTAAACGATATAAAATATTCACTGTACTTTTTATACATTAGAAATAGTAGTATTCGTAAAGTCGGTACAGAACCGTTTTAAGTACCTAACTGACCTTGTCCCAAGAAACAGACGCGACAATAGTAGAGTTCACATTATTAGGGGAAAAACACTAAGATGTTTTTTCCTTAATACGTCTTTGGAAAAACAGCACTAATACGCAACAGTGCCTGCTGCCTGCATGGGGTCGGCTATTTACAACAAATTATCCCAAGAGTTGGAGGGATCTCAATTCTCAACACTTCATTATTTGAGACAAAACTACGAAACTTTTTAGCAGACAAAGTGTACTATATTAATGATTTTTATGGGGAAAATGTCAAATTTTTATTACCTAATGTAATTAATTTGACAGGAGCATGGAAATATCCGCCACAGTATATGAGAAAAAAACGCAGTAATTTTTTTGCTCACGCTTCTTGTCTGCCTCAATTGCACACATTGAACGCAAAGCGGAGATGTGGTGCTATATTGTCACCAAATCAATAAATCACAATCAACTTAAATCACTTCTACCAGCTTTATATTGCACTTACACTGGGTAATATTTTTTACAGTCTGGAAAAAAATAGGGTGTAACAGGTGAAGGGAGTAGAAAAGCCTATGGCACTGATATTTTACATATTTTTTTCTTTTACCTTAATATATTATGAAATTGATCTATCAATAAATACTACTAATTGGGTGCATATTACTTTAATTTCAATAGTTTTTATTTGATTTATTTAGTTCAACATTTGTATTTTATTTTTTTAATACCGAAAGTGTATTTCAACCTAGTATTTATTAATAGATCAATTTCATAATATTAATGTAAAAGCAAAAAATTGTAAAATAAGTATCAGTTCCAAAGGCTGTTCACCTGTTACACTCTATTTTTTCCAGACAGTAAAAAAGATCATCCCAGTATAATAAAAAAGTACACCAATAGCAAATGGGAGATTTCAATTAATACTTCTGACGTAGTTATAACATTATTTATTTCGATTATTATTAAAACAAAAGTTAATTGAAAATAATTTTACTTAGACGTCAGTTGGTCGGTATGGACATAAACAAGATATCTTTCAAAAAACGGAACTTATCACTTTGTTTTTATTAGCTATGGATTTTAATCATTGGGAAGCCCTTTAAATTTCACTATTGTAAACTGTCGCGTTCATATTTATACTTAACAATTTTTTTCAGTAACTCTATACGAATCACCGCTATAAGTCGAAAGAATTTCGCGTTAATTAAACAGAAACAATCTTTTTTATCTTTAAACGAAATACGTGTTTTGGTAATTAAAAGTAAATTGATTATTCAAAACATTACATGAGCGTTCGACGTGTGTGTGCACTTTTGGATTTTCCAAATATTTTGTTGGCTTGCAGTTGCCTTCGAACACGTATGCAGACTTTTGCTTTCATTCCGAAATGATACGTCTTTTAAATGTTGATGTAAAAAAATTTGAACTTATACCAGTACACAAATTTTCTTGAATCTCCTCACAGGTGATGCAACAGTTTTTTTTAAATTAGTCGCCAGACAGTAGCTACATTTTCCCCAGTAATCGTGGTTGAGGGTTGACCTATACGAATGACATCATATACAAACGCGGCCACGCTCAAATCCTGCGCACCAACGCCTTACGGTGTTCAAATGAGGTGCTTCCATTCTAAGATAGAGTGAACTTTTAAAATCATAAAAAATTTCGCCCTAAAATCTATTCGCGTTAATTCCATTATGCTATGGATGGCGAACTTCAACTAGTGATAAAAAACAATTGACACACGACTTCCCTCCAAAATATTTTTATGTTTAAAAAAATGTAACATTAACGGAATTAAAACTTTTTTATAGTCGGCCAGGAGCGCAGAGTTTTCAGTGTGCCGTATAATATATTCTCGGATTTTCTCTGCG
The DNA here is from genome assembly GCA_018247895.1 of Parnassius honrathi. Taxonomy (NCBI): domain Eukaryota; kingdom Metazoa; phylum Arthropoda; class Insecta; order Lepidoptera; family Papilionidae; genus Parnassius; species Parnassius honrathi. Next base: position 2,249 of record DWHP01007990.1, on the reverse strand, counting down.
AAATAAAAATCTGTTGCGATGATCTATTACTCCTCGAGGTCGTACCAGTGATTAAATTATCTATTATTTCCTTAACGTCATATTGCCTTACAGGATAAATTCAGAAACTATTTCGATTATCAATACACTGGCTGCTGGTTGTGTTAATGTACGTAGCGACAATGTTTATAAACAGCTATTAATATTGACCAGTGTACAGGAACGTGCGGGGGGAACCGTCTATTTTCGTAGGGTTTCCAGGAAACGCCTTAACTAAACAAACCAGCGCTCACTATTTCCATATGATTTAATTTAACCTTCAAGAATTCGCCAATTCCTCATTACGTCAGGTACGTTAGATAACTAATGTGATCTTAGATTTTAAATATTTGTATTTTGAATAATTTTTTAATTATATAATTAACAGTTTAAACAAAATCATGACTAGGTATTGGTGTCTTTACCGATTACATATTGAAATGTCTATTACGACTTAAAATATATGCGCCTTATTAATATGTTTCATAAGTGCTGTGATCAATTTATGAATCAGAGGCACGCTGCATAAACTCAATAAATCATTTGCCGTTCAGTTTGAACGTCGCGTCGTTGTGACGATGTTTGCGAAGTATGATCAGTGCTGAGCTTAACTCGAAGACTTATGATGAATATTATGATTAAAGATTCGAGGGTTTTAATTGCGGTAAGCTATAAATCAAATAATGAATATATTGTAGGTTTAGTTTTATTATACTGAATGTTCTTTTTTTAGTCCACCTCATGGTAAGTGGATGCTGTGGCCCATAGACATCTATTAAAATGCAGGAGAGTTGTTAACCCTGAGGAATAAGATGGTGTATCTCTTTTTAGTAAAAATGGTCTCCGTTTCTCTACACTCACCGTACCAAACACAGCAGCATTAAGCTGCTATTTTACGGTGGTTCTGTGAGAGCCTGCCTCAATCGTGATGACCATTCGCGCTACAACTATAATATAGTTGCAGTGTGGCTCTACTACGTAAGTAGAAAAAAGTCTGTTAAAATGTTTTCTAATGAAACGTTTTGCGCATAAAAAATAATTATTGACTGGTCTTGAAATTATATTTATACTGCGTAGTAGTAGAATAAGGAAAAACGCTACCTACCCCATATAATCCTGTGGGTGTCTTAAAAGGGCGACAGAGGGAAATGAAGCAGCATTTTCCTGATAATAAAAACTGCAGATGTCGAATAATATTTATTTTATATTCAAAATAAGATTAGGTACCTAATTGTTATTGTTGTTGCAGTCTTATTTAATAGAAGAATTTACCCGCGACCAAGTTTACGTAGAAGTCATACAAAAGAAGACTCAGAGATCTATAATAGCCCAATATGCTTGAACTGCCTATTCAATTTTCGAAAAACCACTTTAAACTCAATTTTTTTGCTATTACCAGCGTATTTATAATAATCGATTGGGGTGATTTGTCAAAAATCAAACGACTAGTTTTGAAATTACAAGTGGAGCCACGCCGCGGCTATATTATGGTTGCAGCATGAACGGGTCGGCTTGATCGTGGAAGGACACACAAGGGGAAGGCACACTTCACACCAGCGTAAAATAGTTGCTTAAAGTTGTTGTGTTTCGTATGGTGAGTGTTGAGAATCAGTGACCCTTTTTACTGGAAATGATGATGAAGCATTCCATCTTGGCCCTCACGGGTGACAACGCATCTGCATTTTGATTCGTAATCGAAAATACATGTATCCATGGGCCACAGCAACTTACCATCAGGTGGACCTTGTGCTCGTTTGTCACCCTATCCTATAAAACAAAGATTAATGTAACAATTTAATTGTTGAGATTTGATTCATTTATCATTATTTTTATGATGTTTAATTAATATTTTAATTTCTATTTAAAAAATTCTAAAATTTTAGGTACATTTTGACAATTTTAAAAATTCCCTGTTTACCTGACAAACGGCTAAAATTCCAGACATATCAGGAAAATTCCTGTCATCTGGGAAAAGTTCCCAAAGCTTTATTGACTGCTTACTCTACTTCTACTGCGGATATCTCCATTACGAATCCTATTAAGCTGAAAACCTCCTAGCCCTATCCATAGCTCGCTGAGTGACCTTAAGCTTCCTCAAAAAGGCCATGCTAATAATAATAATTACACCTATTGTTTTATTATCCACTCTTTCACATTGATGAATGAAAGTAAAAGTTAGGTATGGCAAAAAATAATGAAAGTAGAATTAACATTCTCATATTATATATTAA
>DWHP01007989.1:0-10723 GCA_018247895.1 Parnassius honrathi | reverse complement strand
CATTTGCCAGATATCATTTTTCATTCATAATTGCCAAACTTTTCTCTTCGTAATACAATAAAAATTTGAGTCATCTTCATCTAAACTCTTTGTTTTATTTTGTTTTAGAAAACAAAGTTCTTGTTGAAAAACCCGTTACAACGTGTCAACGTTACAACATGTCATTTGTCTAGCATTTTGCCATGACTGAATGCTAAATTTGTTTATAGATTATTTTACATTCAACCCCACTTTACTTCCCCTCGTTTTTACTAAATTAATGATACAAAATGTTCCAAACTCTTCCCTAGGTTTGGTTATAAATGTATGCTTATACTCTAATAAGCCAAAGCAAAATTTAATTCGCAAAGTAAAAACACAAACATATTCATTAAAATTACCGCGATATCACGTAAAACGTTCCGCGGTAGAGAGCGTAAGCTCAAAGGTGGCATATAATGCAAAATTTCTATGTCTTATCCCCTTCGGCAATAAGAAGAGTGGAGATACGGCGAAATATGAGAGTCATTATTCAAACTACGCTTTGTCAACATTCACTCGCTAAATTTATTTTAACCGGTTAATACATTAAATTACTTCACCGAAACCTTTTAGACGAGAGTTTACTATATTTTTATTTTATATTTACTAATTGTATGCGTAAATATATGCATGTTACTATTATTTTCTGAAAAAAGTTAAGAGAAAACGTATAAATGATTTTAACTCCTAAAACCCGAAATATGCAAATACTCATGATAAGTACGCTTTCATGACGTAATGGTAAAGAAACTGAAATACACATTTTACAGCCAGTATCTTCTTCTTCAGCCCGTAAAATCCACTGCTATCCAGCAGTCTTGGTCTCTTCAGTCAGGGTCTCTTGCGTTGTAGGAAGGGATTGCCATAATCGCCACGCTCGGCAGACGGGTTGGCGATAGCAGTATCAGACGTCTCGCACGTCACCAGTTTAGTTATTGTACATCCAACGTTAAGGGGATAGTTATATAGCCATCTATTGTAAGCCTTTCTTTCTAGAAGCATCTATCTGAAAATTTTTATAGTTGTCACATCACCCACAGCCGTCTCGTGTAGTATCTACATTAAGTCACCACTATAGACAATATAGAAACAAATCAGAACGTTCAAATAAGAATTTAAAGCAAGCGATTATTAGGAGTAATTAATAAAGTATATTTGCATATCTTTAAATGAATGTGGCGTTTAAACAAAAAAAAAATATTCAATTACATTCTATACCTTTAATTGTTTTCAAATCAAAACACCTTCAATTTTTTGCAAAAGAATTCTAGAACTTATTATTTGAGTTTGGAAGCGAGACCCCGTAGTTCGTTATAGCAACGGTACTGTGCTCGAAAAGTTCTGTTGCGGCATTCCACATAAGAACCAGTAGCAACGGAAAAATGGTTTAAGATATGGAAACGAAAATCGTTGTTGTTATGCGCTCCGTATATTATTGTTTCCAACGACAGGTCTAGTGCATTATGATTTCCAATGTGTATGAGCGTCTAAAGCTAACTCATCGCTGCTTTGCCTTATGAGACCGAAGATTATAGCAATCATAAGGGGAGATCGGTGTGTGTGTGTGTATGCGTGTGTGTATGTATATATGTGTAGTGTGAATTAAAACCAAAATTTGAATTCGAAATTTGAATAGTTTAGGCTCACATACGATGTTTTAATAGTCATGCAAATGTTGATTTTATTGAGTGATTCGAACCTAGTAACTATGGCTGAATACGTTTTACACAACTTTTATAATAAGGTAGCAAACGAAATCTCATTTTAGAATAAAAACATATTAATGACCATTAATAAAAGCATAATTTTAAATATCATCGCTAGCTCTCACGCCTACATCTAAGTTAATCGTTACTCCACTTGATGGATTGCCTTTACCTTTTAGACTACTAGAACTTTTTCGCTTTTAAGCTCACATAAACCTTTATATTAAGTTTCCCAGTTTCTCTATAACAGGTACCGTGAAACGGTTCTAAGACATGCTTACAGATAGGAGTATTAGGAAGCGTTTACACGGGCGGCACGTAGCGTAATAAATAATATAGTAATCAGAGCGATTCCTTACATCCCGTCTCTTATTAGGCGAGAACCAACATTCAACATTCGCTAATGCCCCGGCTTACTGGCACATGTGGGACGGAAAGATTCCGCGAGAATTTATTGTACATCGGCTTATGAATCATAAATAAGGAAGGCCTAATTAGAATTGCCTTAACGGGAATGTGTTCTTCGGTATTAAATAATGTTACCTTCAAAAGCATTGTCTATTAGGAAATCGAGAGCCATCTTATTCCATTTGTTTCAATACTTATATTACGTGTAATTATAAAAAAAATATTTTTACTCCAAAAATTAGCTACCTTTTTTTTAAACTGCTGATAAGTGTATTAATAATTCCATTATATAAACTATTAAGTTAACCAATTTCAGAAAATATTATTCGTATATCGAATGCCTTCGCGTTAAAGTTCTTAAGATTTTAAGAACAGTAGATTTTACACTAAATACTTTTATAAATTATATTTAATATTTTTACGAGCCATGCTATAGCAATGTATATTATGGTTGCAGAATAAATGGGTCGGTTCGCAAGGGGAAGGAACACGCTAGCACAGAATACAAGCACAAATAACAGTTCTATGCTACTGTGTTTCATATGGTGAGTGTAAAGAACCGGATGCCCTTTTTACTGGAAATGAGGTATCCCATCTTAGTCCTGAAAGGTGGCAACGCATCTGCATTTTTATTTTGATCGATAATAGATTTAGGTCTCTATGGCCCACAGCATCCACTTACCATGAGGTGGACTGTGTCCTAGTTTGTCGCCCTCATTTTATTAAAAAAAACTTATGCTAATATTTCAATATACATTTTAAAATAAATTTATGCTTTGTGGCATACCTTAGGGAAGGACTATGTTCAGCAGTGGACTTGTGAAAGGCTGTAATGATGATGATGAAATAAATTTTAGACGAATAAATTTAAAAAAATGTGTTTGAAATTTTCATTTATATCCTAATTTTAAATGAAGATTTGAAGAGATATATTAGGCATCTTTCAAAGTTTTGTATCAATAACACATGCCCAAGTAAGCATCCGATATCAGAGGCCCGTGCACACACTGTGCCGATAATGCCGACAAATTATGAAGTTTTAACAAGTTCACGAAATAAATCTCCTTCGCATGCGGTTATCGCTTCGCGGCATAGGCGTCTTGTATAAAGAATTATTGTTGCCACATGAATATATTTTCCCCATTCGACGTAAAATATTTCTCAAAGCATCAAGAGTTATTATTTTTTTAAATTTTATTTTTAAAAAGCCAAAACTTTATTGAAAAACTTTTCTCATGATAATTATTAATTACTAACACAAAGATTAGCACAAAGTATTAAGATGTATTACAATATCGAAAGTATACATAAATATAACTTTTCCTTTTTGATATTTTTTTTTCTTGTTTATTTCTTATGATATACTGTTGTACTAGAGTATTTCGTTACAATGTATAACACCGTATATTTCATGGAGAAATTCGTAAATGTATGACCACACCATAGCTAGCGAAGACGTATAAGAGTTTGGGTAAAGAATGTAAAGTAAAGTTGGCGCAATAAATTAATTGGCGACTAAGTTAGGAGTAAGGCGAGCGAACGCGTGCGGGATCCAACCAAGTTTAGACTATTAATTTGGGTCTTAGACAACGAACGCCAACAAATAACTGGGGATACTTATGAGTGTGAACGTATAATGTTGCTAGTATGCATTTATGATATCGACAATACCTATTTAAGTCAATTATTTTATTTAAAAAATTATTAATATATGCACTATATTTCTACGATTACATTTTTGTAACTTCTAAGTATCTCGATTGGGCAATGGAAAGAAAAAATATATTATAACGAAAAAGTTATACAGCATTGTTATATATTATTATCGATGTTCCACGCATTCGACCCAAACGGTTTACTTCTTCTTTCGTGACGCGTACAGCAAGGCAGTGGAATAGTTTACCGGTGTCTGTCTTTCCGTCCGATAACAATCTGGATGGACTCAAAATTTAAAAAAATAAAAAAGCTACCGTTACCAAACCGCCTAGCAAGTGTGACAATTAAACCTCCTCCATATTCCGCAGTGAACTTCTTAAACTCAAAAATATCCACAGTTTTTGTTTTAACCTGCGATTCAAACTCAGAGCCCACAGACTAATAGCTATTTACTTTCATCAGGAGGTTGGTATTTTTTTATTTCACAGACATGCACGATTTCCCACAATATTTTCTTTCAGGGTCAAAAACGTAGTTAATCAACACTTAAAATTCCAATTAATGATTTCATGGTTGTCGGTGGGTGTCGAACATGGGTTGCTCGAGTACCGTGTTTACAGCGTGCGCTTAACCACAGAGCTATCACGGCTCTAAATATGATGTGAGCAAGCTGATACTTTTTTATTTCGAAGTTTCGAGACACAATTTTCAAATTGCGAAGTTTCATAGAGATATAATTACGAAGCCCGGGTGGCTGCGAATGGATTTTCTAATGTCGCTGGCGACTCTTATCTGATTGCATATAAGGCTTCGATCAACAATGTTGGTATTGTTGTTCGAAGGTTCGAAGGTATAAATTTCTTGTATAAAAATAAGAAAATATTACATGAGAAAATATCCAAAACGAATACAACGAAATTATAATCTAGGTTGTGCGCCGGGAATCTTAGCTTCGAAAGTACGTACCACGTATCATCCCTTCGATTAATCGCATGTATCTACTTTAGATTGAGTGGTGCTTTTAAATTTAAGACGAATATTATACGGGAATCAGTTGTATTTTAGTAGCTTTGCTGAATTTCTTTCTTAAAATGAAATAATAATATTATCTCAATAAAAGTCTCTCATCTTCAAAAAATACTTCTCGGCGAAAATAAGGAAAGCTTTCCTTTAAGAGAAAAAACTGGAATTTTCCATATACATTAGAGGGCATCTAAACTAATTGCTATAATTTTATAATTTCTTATATTTACGCGAATACTACGCATTTTATTCAAAATTTTTATAACGCCGTATTTATATTTTTAGGGGTCAAAGTACGATATTGCCGTTTTGTAATTAACAATTCAAACGATTTTTTTCTCAAGAAACAATATATTAATTTATCCGAAGAATTCACTACAATATTTACATACAACATACAATAAATCTTTACATTTCAGAATTTTTTACGTGATAGAGCCATGTTGTAGCTATATTAGTAGTATAGTTGTAGCACGAATAGGTCGTCTCGACCAAGGAAGGACCACGCTCTCACAGAATATCCGCGTAAAATAGTAGCTTAAAGCTGCTGCGTTTCGTGTAGTGAGTGTAAAAAACCGCAGATCCATTTTACTGGAAACGAGACATTCCATCTTAGTCCTGACAACGCATCTGCAATTTGATTCGTAATTGAGGACAGATGTAGATGTCTACGGGCCACAGCAACCACTTACCATCAGGTGGACTGTGTGCTCGTTTGCCACCCTTGTTCCACAAAAAAATCTCGAGGAAGATCATTAATGACTCTGCGAAGGAACTTCCCGGGCTCTAAAGTCTATGAAAGCAGAGTCTATGAAAGAAGTAATGAAAGAAAGGAAAAAAAAGGAAGCGGTACAAAATGTACCTCTTCCTTTTTTTCCTTGTAGGAAATTGACTAAATTACGGAAAAATGGTGGTCTGTTGGAACAAAGACGGACGTAGGATGACGTATACTCGTACTTTCTAATTGCAGGTCTTTTATTGTTAAAACTGTTTTGTAAACTATGACGTTAAATCCTTGTTTGCTTAACATTGATTCCGTGATTATTTCATAAGGTACGGTTTTCACCATTATTATTACTTTTCACCCGACTACGGCGAAGCAAAAAGGAGGGTTATTTTAATGTTTACTAAAAGACATTATAGACAGGCAAAATATTTTTTTTTAGCTACGATTTTGTAAATTTGTATACGAAATTTTGTGCCACGTCTGCTATTTATTCCCATCATTTTATTATTAAAACGGTGGAGCAGAGTGTAATCTTAACTTAGACATAGAATGTAAAGATATTGTTAGTATAAAATAGCATGTCAAATAAATAATGATTTATTTTAACTTGTCATACTTTAGTTTTTGGCTTAGAAAATTTAATATTCTTTATTTACTCAAAGAAAAGATGACAACCCTACACACATTTGTAAGGGTCGATTGGTAGGCAAAAACGTTGTTGCCCATAAATCACATTCAATTTGGGATAATTTCAAATAAAAGTAGAAGCCTTATTTACTTGTGTTTTTAAAAACTAAAACAATAGCATATCATTATTAATATATTTGAATTTAAGTTTAAAATTTGGCTACTCTTTATAAGATAAATAACTATCGTTATATAGTTATACTTATATAGTTTAGATATACAAGAATTTAATTTACCTTAGTTATCCGTGTGGCCCATTCCATAAGTCGAAATTTCCACAACTGATGTAATTAAGCCATACAAGCACAGTGCGTTCGTTAGTTCTATCCCCTCAGTCATAGACTTATTGTACTACTGCGTATGGACTAAAAATTATTTATGGAGCACCAATGCGAGCTCATATGTGTGCCGAGCGTCCGTGCAGTGTTTCCACAGTGCTTTAGGCGTTTCTTCAAGTTGACAGGGTTTTGGATAATTTGGGGTCAAATCGAACTTCAGGTAAACTTGTTTTCTATATCCATCAAATGTAAATTTTTTTGAAGTTTTATCGAAAGGGATCGGGTCAAAAGAGCTGTAAATCGGAATAATGGTATAATATTTTACTTAGTTGCTTATTCATTGTTCCTATGTAACTAAGTTTTATTATTATTTAAAAATGAGAACGTTTTCTTCATCACAAAACTCAAGTTTCAGTTTTTTTTTTGTTTTAAAGTTTCTATAAAAAATCGTGAAATGATGTTAAAACTTGCAATGACGTTATTTTTAAAATATTCAAAATTGGGTTTAAATATATAATATTAGGAGTATTTCTACAGGTTCTAGGATAAAATCAAAATCGTAAATGGAGACACTGGTTCCATGGGAGTTCATGAGTATTTAAGAGATGGCGCTGATTTATTCTATACCATGGAAATTTTTTGTTCACACAACCATGCCCTCAGTATATAGTATATAGTCGAGCTATCCATGTTGCGTCACCAAGTCGGAATAGAGTACTACACCCATTTTCAAATAGTATTTTAAATGAATTCTAGAGTGATAATGAACTACATACTATAATCTTTATATAATTTTTTTAAACCGAATAGTGCCATAAAAATTAGTTTTAATCTATCGTCGAAGTGATGTCACCACGGAGTCTAATACGGCGGATAACGTTTTTTTTAATTAAGAAATTTTGCTTGAATGCTTGAATCTTTATTTTATTCAGAAATTTCATCTTTATAGATTTTTTGCACAATATGCTAATGCGTCATATTGCGAAGATTTTGGAAGATTTTGACGAGCTCAAACCAGCGGACAGTCAATGACGACAGTCATTCAAGTTCGTAAGGCACCTAAGCGATCAAAAGTACTTGAGGTATATTAACATCGAAGCACTTGTTTCGTCGTCTTCTCTAACAGTTCACATGTGCAGACACTTAATACACAAAATCACATCACTTTTACGTACCAAAGTCCACTTCTAACTAATATTTAACCGATAAAACAGAAACAACAATCCGTTGACGGTTAAGTGCCCGCCAAAACCGCAAATAGCATTTTAGGAGCACAGATTAAAAAAAATATTCTTAAAATTGAATTATATAATGTGTGAAAAGTGTCGCAAGAAGTGACTAGAGAAAATATCAACAAGTCATAACCGGCTTGCTTCAGAATTCTAAAATCACATTACTCCTTTTTTTAATTTTTTAAACCCTCTTTAAGTAAATTAAACTTTTAAATAACAAATAAAATCCGACTTTATAAACTAAACACGATAAAAAAACTTCCTCAGAATGAATTTTGCAGCGGTGCTTAGACTGCGTGTCGAAGAATAAGTTCGACTTCAAGCTATTGTGCGGAATTTTTTTTTTCAAATGTTAAATTTTTTAACCTTTTTTAATGACCTAAGGGCAATATAAGCTCAAGGTAACAGCTAGAATGTCGTCTAAAGAGTTACATGCACTAAAATCTTTTTCATTTCTAGGATTGAACCTTTTTTAAAAATTATCTAGTAAAAACCATTTAAATCAGGTCAGCCGTTACTGGTAAATCGGTGAACATACACAAAAAAACATTACACGCCGAACCAGAACCTCCGCATTTTTTTAACTCGGTTAAGAAGGGCATTAAACACTTAATACCTTCATTTATACAAATTGAAACGAAATGAGAACCAGATATACCCTTACCCACGATACCCTTTTATAGAATAGTAATGGACTAGAGTTTTCAACTTGGCATTCTCACAGCACCTCAGGTGATTACCATAAAATAAACTAGCAGTCAAATTCAAGCCTGGTATCCCTCGCGTATAACAACTGCGCCGTAGATTGTCACTGATTGATACAGCAATAATGACACCCGGGCGAAGTTCTCGCGGGCAAAACGACTGCTTTTGTCAATTTAGATCATTAAATTGGAAAATGGACCAATAAATTCACATCGACGATATATTTGGGGCTCATGAATTGGCTATATATTAATAATGGAATGAACTTCTAATTTTGTTTTATGTGCGCAAACAGTAAATCCTTAAAACCAGTTCTGATAATTAGAGTAGCAGTTATTAGTGACAAATTACTCTACCTAATTGCAAGGAATATTGAACTTTGTTTTACAAACAAATTTTAGGCAAAGATAAATCCGAGAGAGTCAAAGGAATGTACCTACTAAGATTAATAAAGTAAATTACTTATACCCTATTATTATTTCTTATAAAGGTACTAGTCAGTAATATTAATGAAATAAAAAAAATCAAGAATAGAAACACTTTGCATAGAATATTACCGTGATTTTTCTATAGTACCTAGGTATACGAAATTAAAGAGCGCGCCGTTTCACAACTGTACAAAAAGTAAGCGACAAAATTAGAAATATTAAAGCACGTGGCAACCGGTGGGCGGATCTATAGCCGGCTCATCCCCCACCTGTTGGTGATCCGGCTGATCCGCCCCCGCGCGGATATGCGCACGGATATAACTACGCAGACGGATATACGGACACGGCTATATCCATGATCGCCACGCCTGAAGCGCCGCCCAACTGAAAGAGTTTTCAGCGGGATTAGCGCTTGGATCCAGATATACAATGAATACAATATATTATAGTTAAGTAAGCGTAATGTATATCTATAGATAAGTCAGTAAAAATGATTGTTATTTAAACAACAATATTAAATGACTAAGATGAAATTTTTACAATGAAGCAATTTTAAATAAATAACAAAACATTTCAACATGAAAACTAAATTTTTAGGTGTTTTTGTGAAAAAATTGTTTGTTGTATTTCCACCTATTAACATTAAAACTAGTTTAAATAAGTGGTAAAGATACGCTGCTAGTTTGGTGACCGCATAATTTTCTTCTTGTTGATATTGGGAAGACGCTGCTAATCGTCTTCTGGTTTGTTTCCTTCTGTTGCACTTTACAACACCAACGGGGTAGTGAGTTCTTTTACGTGGCCATTAAATCACGGCACAAGTGCCGTGTAAAGGGATATTCTACAACTCGGAGGTAAAACGCATCATTGTTTACATTCCTTATCGTAGATATATGTATAGGCCCTTGTGTCTAAAGTAAAGTAACTGAGTTAGAAACTTTAAATTTTGAATATAAGTAGCTCAAATTCGGATGATTTGATGCAAGAATATTATTTAAAGAACTACATCTCACTTATTTAATGCAATTAAGAGTATCACTCTTAATTGAATTATATGAGAGGAAGTCAATTTCATGAAGGCAAATCGTTATAATCAAATACTAAATTCCACTCGGAACGAATGACGAACAAGAAAGTGACCTCATAAAAACATGGTAAAATAGTATTAACATTAATCTAAGTTAAAATGATTGCACTGGATCGGTTTATTGACAGTAGAAGAATAGTTTCTTTTTTAGAATATGGACAGCACATGAGCACACAGTCTTCCTGATGGAAAGTGAATATTATGGTGCGTAAATAGTTAGATCTACGAGTATCTTCGGTTAAAAATTTAAATGCAAATGCGCCGTCATACCTGAGTACTGGGATGTAATGCCTCGTTTTCGTTACAAAGGGTCTCTGGTTCTCTACACTCACCACATTCTGTGAGGGTGTGGTCGCGCGGTAGCGGGCGAGCCGTATTTGTAATACAACCGTAATATAGCTGGCTTTATCATGTAAAAAAGTTGGTTAAATTTTTAGTTTAACAGTCCGTAAATATGAATTTATGTTACGTAAAAATCTATTAAAAAGGAAGAAATTAAAATTGAGAAATAATTGTTTGCGTTTAATTTTCATAAACTTACCTTGTAAAATTTCCCAATATTACTATTAAGTATTTTTGAAACAGAAGCAGAAACAGAAACTTTTTTATTCAATGTAGATTATAACAGTTCCTATTGAAAGTCACTTTTTTAAATTACCACTGGTTCGCAAAAAAAAAACTCTGTCCTGGGAAGAACCAGCAAGAAACCCAACGGGACTATTTTTTTTCCAATAATAGCTTACAATCATGTTTACAATTAACAAC
>DWHP01007988.1:0-10723 GCA_018247895.1 Parnassius honrathi | reverse complement strand
TTAGTGGGATAGACGACTTTTTCGAGGTTATATTTACTAAATAAAATTATTTTAGATTTTAGAGCTACTGAGCAGTTCAGCAGCACACTTCAAACCGTCGACAACTGCTAAGTTCATTTTATCCCAGTAGCTACTCCAGCGCTGTTGTGGAGAGTTTTTGAACCGTTACTTACTGCTTACAGATGGCCACTTTTTCAACTATTCTACTATGGGAGTTGGTACTCCTTCTACACTCCATACGTATGGTATTACATAGCCTGAAATGCTTCTGTGATAAGACCCATATAATATTTTTTGTGTAAAAAGACAATTTATTTTCTATGCTATGTGGTGTGTTGCCCCTGTATCTAATAGTTTCCTTCCGATCCGATCTTTATATAATCAGGTTATCCCAGAAAGGGATGGATAGTTTAGCGCGAGTGAGTGCTTCCGACTGTCTGTACACTTATAGCACTATAAAATATACTGCGCGGATGACAGTATCCTATAGTATTCGAAAATGATAGAAGTCAATCACGGAAACCTTTATCACTTAATTAATTACTGCAAATGTATGTACAGAAACAAGCGTTATGTATCAATGTTGCCTTGATATTTTAACTGAAAGCGTATCGCATATGCACTTGATATAAAATTTTATTAAATGTATATGATTATGGTTCAATCATTTTTTTCTTCCGAGTATTTTCTTCTCATTTTGCATAATTCATTAACAGCTTAGTGTGTTTCGATACCCTTACTAAACTATAACCAAATTACACCATAGCACTTTTATTATTCACTTTACACACTGACCAGGCCTGATAGGCCACAGCAACCACTTACCATCAGGTGGACTGTGTGCTCATTTGTCACCCTATCCTGTTAAAAAAATGTAGGTTTAAATTCATCGGTAACATAACCAATGCAATTCGTTAAGAGTTCACTGTTTGGCATGGGCCTCACAAAAAAGAACGACTGTGCCTTCGTCTGGCGGATTTTACAATTTGTCTCGTTAAAGAACAGCGTGACAATTGACGTGGTAGAACCATGCTAACGTTATAAAATAAGGTCGTGGGCTACAACTTGTAACACGAATGGGTTGGCTCGACCGGGAAAGGACCACGCTCTCACAGATTACCAGCGTAAAATAGCAGCTCAATTCTACTGTCTTTCGTGTAGTGAGTGTAGTGAACCGGAGACCCTCTTTACTGGGACCGAGGCCATCTAGATAAATAGATAGAGGTTAAGTGTTGATATATATGGGCAACGGCATCTGCTTACCATTAGGTGGGCCGTGTGCTCTTTTGTCACCCTTTTCTATTAAAAATAATCTAACAAATACAGCCATGAGCCACCTGCACCTATTTATTGACTTCCTGCATATCTTAAGCTATCGCACAACGTTAACTACACAGCAGCATTAAGCTTCTATTTCACGCTGGTATTATACGTTCCTTGGGGATGCTTATCTTCAGTAGTAGACTTGAAAGGCTGTAAATAAAAGGTAAAATAAAAGAATTATCTCAGAAAGAAGGAACATACTATGTACCTACCCTCTAATGAGAGCTCAGAAATGAGTGGGGACTATGAATATACGTTTTTGTTAAGATTCTAGTCGATTATATTTAATCTAATATATTTATTGAATGGGACGTCAAACATCTCAGTCCCCCCCGTGACCAAAGAGTATAATAAGCCCGTGACCATGGATGCTGTAAAGCACCCGAAACGTCGGGATAATAAAAATCAGTTAAAGTAGTAATTAAGCGCGATAAAATCCGTAAATAATAGTTTTATTCAATGGGTAGTGTTCGCGTAAATTTAAGAAATCACTATCTAATATATTTAGTCTGTAAAAAGCCATTACTTATAGCACTTTTGGTTTCAAAACAAACTGTCGTTTTCTTGAATAAGTCAGATGTATAAAGCAATTCGTGTGCCATACACCAACCCATGCATGTTTTCAGGTAGTCAAGGAATCGCTCGACCGCCTTATCCGGGACCAAGTCTTCGCACGCGAGATACCTCGCCGCGGCCCAATCGCCCCCCTCCTCACTAACCCCTCCTAACTTAATTTCGATGTGTAAATAATGTTTATATTTAAATTTTTAATAAAGTTATTATGACGGTGTTATATTGTTTTCATTCGGCAATCGATAGATATTTTTCGTCTTTCATTCATTCCTTTTAACGCTTCAAAAGTTTACAGGTGAACATTGGCCTCCCCGATTGAATTATGTCTAAAGTATACCTAATTGAAATAATGCGATATTTTAAAGTTTTTTTAACAATATGGGTCTCCTCACAGATATAATGAATCTATTTGTAATCGAGAATAAAACGACTGATTTGTCTTTGCCATCAAGGTAAAAAAAGTATTTTTATACTGTATAGGTACAAATTCAAGACCTTTTTTCAGTTTAATTATAATATATATGTGATATTTTTTTCGATAACCTGTTGCCATCTTGTAAGTAGTGATATAATCCCGTTGCTATAGAAATATTGGGATTTTTGATTTCAAAAAATACGATAAGTAGTTTTGACCGTCCTCCTTGATGTTAATCTAACACTACCCAAACACCTGAAGGGACCGAAACTGGTACATATCTAAGGATGCAACTATATAGTGGGTGCATTAACACTTCCCAATTTTTGCTGAGTGGCCAAAGATGTGTGTGGTTTGAAGTTATCATGATGAAAGACCACTTATTTTCTGTTAATACCTTTAATATAAATGACGGCAAAGTGTTTTTACATTTTGTTTTTCTTTTCCTAATGTTTTATTTATTGATATTAAAATCAGCTAGATATAAAAAATACAACCAATGAGATTTTACTTTAATTTTATACAAACAAAGTTCGAAGAAACTTACCCTTATAACCTATAACCTTATATATCTGTACCACAGAAATCTAAATATTATTATTTAGATTTCTTTAGTCTGTACCTACGAGTATGTAGTATGTATCGAAAGACCATTGTAGCACTGAATGCCGCTAAAACTGCGGGTTGCTGTTAGAAAGTTAGTAAGTTATTGCGTTATATTGATACGAAAAGAGAAACGAAATAAAGTACTTATAAATACTTGATACATTTTAGTTTTTAGCTCGGTTCTAAAATTTTGCCCTATTTGTAAGCATGTTAATTTAATTTCTCCGCTAGGAGTAAAAGTATTCTGTGATTTAATTACTCATAGAGGTTAGGTTTTGATTAGATACTTTGCATCACAAAATAAGTACTTAGATAACATAGATGTAATATGTATTTTGGTTCAATGGTAGATAACTGTATATTAGGTAATGTTTGCATTTCACAACTTCAGTGAGACCAGATAATTTACTATCTACAACAATCCTCAATTCTCTGACTCATAGATAACAGGTTTCATATTGTTTTATATACGTCTATGTTTAATATACAATAGAGACCTTGACAGGTTAAGAATTCAATCCAGTAATACCGTGGCGGTACACCGGCCGACATTATAACTCGTTCGTCGACTATATTTACATAACTACATTCGTAACAAGTTTTCATATGTAAAATATTACATTTAGTGAAAAACAGTATCCGAAGACAGCACAAAATGAAATCGTTTATAGAATATTCTCCAAATTCAGATTTTCCAATTGAAAATCTTCCGTACGGTGTATTTACTTCTCCAAAGAATGTAAGTTGGTGTTTATGTTTTTTTTTTACATACATTCCATTGGTGTTTATATTTAATATGACGTAGCTCAGTGCAGTGAATAATTAACAACGTATGTAGACCTACCTAATTCTAACAGCATTCAATTATTATCACTTCATTTCATGAGGAATTTTTTATCGTATCATAAAATATTGTTTGCTTTGCACAGATTTAAAAATATTGTAATTGAACGATGTTGCTGTTTTTAAAAATATTTATCCAATTAAAAGCTTATTAATTTATAAGTAATTAAGTATTTTTTTGTGTAGTAGGTATTGACTTTTTTCCGTGAACTTTTTATACCTACATGTTACGACTGTTTATATGTTTATTGTCGTGAAAACTTGCAAATAGTTTATTAAAATTACTACGTTTAGGACTATTATCTAATCTGTGTTTAAGGTCTTTCAGTAACTGTGTTTTCATATTTTAAAATTATAATTTAGGAAAAGATTACAAAAACAGGTGCAATTAATTGCGATACATTAACAAATTTCTGCTTGTTCAGCAGCAGTCTTGGTGGGGAGATGTATTTTTTATAGATTAAAAGTGACGAACGAGCGCACAGTTCACCTCATATAATAGTGTAGTCTTTGGTCCAACTGATGGTAAGTGGATGCTGTGGCCCATAGACATCTACATTTATCCTCGATTAAGAATCAAAATGCAGATGCGTTGTCACGTTTGAAGACTAAGATGGAATGCCTCGATTTCAGAAAAACGAATATCCGGTTTCCTACACTCCCCATACGAAACACAGCAGCATTAAGCTGCTATTTTACGCTGGTATTCATCATTACTACAGCCCTTCACAGGTCCACTGCAGAACATAGGCAAGCCACAAAAATATCACAAAGCTTAGTCCCGACCCATCTTCATCAATCGACTTTCTACATCTCTTTCCTTACTCGCCACTCCATCTAGTGGATCTAATCATTCCTAAATTAAGTTTGTAATATAATTTATTGTCTCGTACCTGTTAACAGATCCGGTGTGAACTTCGGTGCCAGCTCGATGGAGGAGCAGTTCCATCTTTCACCAGCGTGTGTGTTTAGACAAGTGGTCCGTGCGATACGCGCGGCGGCCACCACATGGGGCATGGCGCCGGGCTGCCGGCGACAGACGCGCGCCTGTGCGCTCCACAAAGCACCGCTGCGTCGCGCCTCGGAACAATCACTTTCCGTCCAGTTTCCATCGCTTTCGTGAAGGGCCCTGCGTGAAGGGCGCTACGGTTGTATTATAAAAATATATTGAAAAATACTATGGTAACATTAGTGGTAATGCCGCGCTTCTGTTGCGTGAAATTGTGGCCTGATGCTTCGTATTGTGTTTCGTATGAGTGAGGAAATGAGACCCGGAAACCCTTTACTTGTCACGAGGCATTCCATCAGAATTTTCAAAAATGACGACATATCTGCCTTTATTTCTTATTCGAGGATATAAGACGAATGTATATAATATGTAGGTGTCTATGGGTCACGGTATACATTTGCCATCTGGTGATATGAATGCTCGTTACTTTTACTTTTATAAAAAAAGTCTTAAAATGTGTCCACTAGGGGTCTGTACTCTTTACTCATTACTAGCGGTTATTTAAGATTTAATTGTTGTCTGTTTCTAGTCGCATAAACATCATGGAATGAATGGTATTAAATGAAAGATGTATAAAATTTAAAAAAAATAGTACTCCATGATATTAAATATTTCTGGGTATGAAAAGCATCATCAGAATTCATCATCATCATCATCATCATCAGAACTGAATTGTAAAAAGAAAGAAAAAATCTGAGTATAAATAGATATACATACTTTTTAATGTCCTTTTAATTTCTGGTCAATAAAAGTGGTAGGTAAAATATTCAAGACAATCTTTTTTCGATTTTAATCCAGGGCTCGCAATGTAATAGCCCAGAATCCTAACATGTGGGTGTGACCAAATTTTTACTTTGCAGATATAATATCTCCAATAGATCCTACTTTTTAAGATGGTAAAACAAATAAAAGCAATCCAATATAATAAAATACACAGTGCACTCAGATATGATAAAATACACAACGTACTCTTAGACTCCCTTTTCGTACCCAAATATTATGTTTATAGTAAACAACTTATATAGCCCCAGTAACCTAGTTAATGCACTAGTATATAAAATCAAAACATGAAGATATACACTTAAAAACACATCTTTAAAATGATAAAATTAAAATATTGAAAATAAAAGATAGGTATAAACTTTACACAGAACACACAATCCTTTGAAAAATTCAATCCTAAACGCTGTCGGTGAATGACCGTACTACGTGGATGAATCTAAGTTGGTATTTGTATACAATTTATTAAGTAATAATTATTAACAAATTAAGAAAATAATAATTCAAAATCACGAAGATAAGAAATAAATTTTAAGAGAATTAAAAAATAAACGATTTATAGTTTAGATTTTATTAAAGGTAATTTAAAATTTACAAAAATATTGCAAAACATTGTTCCATAAAAAAATAAACATTTTTTTTAAGTTGTTTAATCATAGTGTCCTACGATCAAGAGCAGATAACTGACAGCGGTAAGATATTTTAATACGGAAAATTGATACTACATAATATTGTAATGAATTTGCTAGAAGCTTATTGATTCAATATATATTCTTTGCATTCCTTACTTAAATGTACATATTTTATTTACTTGTTTATTATTTTAACGTTATGAAAATGAAAACAACGAATGTCTTTTGTTATTGCTTAGATTCCTTCGTTTCTTTTTCTTCGCCGTATGAAGCCTTAGAGGCTTGATGTCGATGGCTTGGCTCCCCTCGGTGGCCGCGTTGGAATGCTTCACACATTTCAAACAAATAGTTAGGCAAGAAATCAGCTGATTCCCCTTCCCTACGTCTTAGCAGACTATAGGCGTCCCGCAACGTCGGCTTAGGTGTTAACCTCATTTCAAGCTCCACAGCTGAGGGGAAGTGAGCTGCCAGCGAATAAATGATCTCTAAATCGGACGGTGGCGGAGTCAGATGCTTATAATTAGTAACTTTGTGCAAAAAGTACTCGGACATACTCATTCGTGACTTTTCCGCGTCGTATTTACCGAGTTTCATATCGTAAAGTATCAATTTCTGCCTGTCAGGACCCCAAAATTCTTCCTCGAAAGCATCATAAAAGTTTTCAATATCCTTAAATTCATTTCTAAAACAACGAGCCCACATTAGAGGTATGCCTTCGAGGCAAGATATAACAAAAGGTAATTGCTTGTCACTTGCAATATTTAATTCGAAAATAAAGTATTTAACGTTCTCTAAGAAATCCATTGGGTGAGTCTCTCCGCTATCATCGAAATGTGGGCGCTTCTTCAACGAAGCTAATATCCAGTCATTAATATTGTCGGTAGATATTTGCAACACTGGCTTATTACTGTTACAGTTACTCGCACTCTCGTTGTCTATTTCTACTATCTTTGGATGTTCATCTTGTCGTCCGTTGGACGATTTATCGATTTCCTCATCCTCTTTACCCAAGTTTGGCAGCGACATGTGAGTTCGAAGTCGTGACGACGGCAGATTTTGATAAACGCTTTCTTGACTTTGTGAAAACCGCACACCAAATCCTAAAGTTGTCGGCTTGTAAATGGATCCGCTATAAAATGAACTACCAACATTTTTCATACAGTCATTTTTTGACTTCTCTTTGAAAGCTGAACTTGATATCTTGTCCACCATTTCAGATAAATTCGTTACAGAAGACTTGATCTGTCGTAAATCAACAAATAAACTCATTCTGATTCAGAAAATTTCCTCATAATGGTTCTTAAGTAAAGCTGTAACAATTTTTTTAATTAATTAAATGCCGTATAACCCAAAGACCAAGAGTAGATTTGTAGTTTAGAACGAAACGTTCAATTAAATCGACAAAGCCACAATAGCCTGGTTAAGGGTGCGGATTACTGACTGGAAAAAAAAAAGTCATGGGTTTGAATCTGCGGTTCAACTAGTGACCTGCATTACTATTAATTCTAAATCGAGAGATTGATTCGAGTGCTACACAATTACAAGTGTTATTCGTTGTTAGTACTCGCAAGTTAAATTCAAGCCCGTGACGTACTAGCCAGATACTTCTGGCCACTGGGTCAGGCGGTCGTTTTTAACAGGGACGAAAGTTATTTATCGATTAACCGTGATTTTTAGAACACTATTATACACTACAGGGCAGATTGGGTACAAAAAAAATTGACTAAACAAAACAAAAACAAAGTTATTAAAAACCTAGAATTTAAATTTATATTATACTATGCATAAAGAAGCTTCTAAAGTGTGCAATAAAAAAGCTAACTTCATTTTTTAAATATCAGGAACTTCTTAAACGTGCGTAGCAGTTTTCGTAGAGGTAAAGAAAGCTTACGTGCGGCAACGGCGGGCAGGTAAATGGTACTACCCGCTCCCACCGCTTCCGCGAGGGATGCCATGTCCGTACTCGACTCGTTGCTTTTTACAAGTCGTCATTACGATAACTGGGTTACTGTAGAAGGAATATATTATTCCATTGAAATTTTACTCGTCAAGGGCACACGCTACCAATACTTCCGTCTTCTATATTTATTACGATGCGGCTACCAGTAAGAGTTGGAAATCATGTCAAGTAAAGTACAGAAGAAATGTAAATGGAGTAATCAAATTTTTGTTTGCAACAGATCGTGAATATTCATATTTACTGTTTTATGAAATAATCATTTAATAGAACAATACAGACGAATGTAAGCGGATAAAGTTCGTTATCCGAACAGCAGATTCCTTTATTGATTCATCGGTTCTATAAAGAATAGAAGCGAGTTTATTCAAGTATACAATGATGCATTCAATCGACTATACTCAGCTTTATATTATAACAAGCTTCATCAGTTACACAAATGCACCTATGTGAAATGCACCTAACTAATATAAAAGATTTTACCTATTAAAATTGACCTGTACAATAAAATTTAATTAGGTGTACTGTGATATATTTGATATCGCATAATTCTCGTATTCGAAATAATTTATAAGCAATTAGCTGTGAATTTAATTTTGTCCACGTCAACATTAATGGAAAGTAAGAGCTTAAATAGTAAGTATGTCGCACTGTTGGTCAGCGGAAATGAATCGATTTTTTTATGTCAGACATAAATTTTTTCTTACTATGATTTCCTTCATCGTGGAAAACATGATACGTTAACATGTATGTCACAAATGGCAATAGATCAGAAGGGATCGAAAGAACTATAAAAACAGTGAATCTTTTGATTTTCTTCTTGAGATTATTTGGAAGCAATAAAATTCATAAAAATTAAGAACCTTTATTAAAAATTACAGGGGAAAAATAAGTTGGCTACAGAATCATAGTCTATAATTTGTGAAAAACTTAACATTAATATTTATTATCTGCGATTGCTGTCACTTCATAAAGCATTTTATCAAAATATTTTTTTTAGAATAAGTATGACAAATGACCACACAGTCCAACTCATGGCGAGTGGATGCCGTGACTTACAGTCATCGACATCTATTCCCGATTAAGAATCAAGCAGAGCGTTTCCACCCCTGAGGACTAAGATAAAATGCTTCGTATATAGTAAGAAGGTATACGGTTCATTATCGGACGAAATATAGCAGCATTAAGCTCCTATTTAATGTTTTTATAGGATGGGGTGACAAACGAGCACACAGTCTACCTGATGGTAAGTGTGGCCCATAGACTTCTACATCTATCCTCGATCACGAATGAAAGTGCTGGTGCGTTGTCACCCGTGAGGACTAAGATGGAAAGCCTCGTTTCCGGTAAAAAGGGTGTCCGGTTCTCTACACTCACCATACGAAACAGTAGTATTAAGCTACTATTTGACGCTGGTATTCTGTAAGAGCGTGGTCCTTCCCCGGTCGAACCGACGCATTCGTGCTACGACTATACTGTGTACAACTATACCGTGCTACAACTTGTGTGGTCTTTCCCCGGTCGAGCTGACCGATTCGTGCTACAATCAAAATGTAGCTACCGTACGACTGGCTCTACCACGTTAGCAAGCGAATAGCAATATGGGTATTATCAATTATTATTTATACTTTTCGAGGTTTTAAGTTTATTTGGAATGCATGGAGAGGAATGTCTTTTAAAATAAATTTTATTTCAGAAGGGAATTAATAAAGCAAATAGTTTTAAAATTTTGAAAATAATGAATAAACAGATGAAACATTTTGCTACGACAATATGCCTAAGTATTTTTAATAATTTGAACCAAAGCTATAATATAATATAAATAATGTGGATGTTAAATCGGTAGACTTGTATATTATGCAGCTTTACTTGTATTAATAATTACATTGTTTCGCATGGAAAACCGATATCCCTGTCTAAATGCCAGGGGGGATGTAGGGAGCGCGCACGCGACGTCACGAGCGCGCGTGACGCGTTCGCCGTGGTGCTGTTGCATGCACTAAAATGTCTAACTTAATAAGCGAAGCGCAGCGCTTGGCCGCAACGACCGTTTCAGTGATTTTTTTGCTACTTCTACCTAGAATCATCTTTAAAATCCTGAAGGCCTAGTCCACAAAAACACCATCTACTGACATATTTCATTATACATCTATCATTTCCGTTTTAGAGTTCTTTAGTGCAACTACAATAACGGAAAGTTATTTTAGATTAAAATATATGTGATAATTTTTATTTTAAATATTTTTAACTTATATATGATTAAAATTGAACGTTACATAAAATTTTAAAAATTTACTAGATGGTATGCAGAACTAATTTATAAGATCATGCTGAGCCAAAGTAAGCTCAAAGTTTCGGGTAATTTAAAAAGTGTGCGTGAAGTAAAACTTCTTTATAAGAGGTAGACAAGTTGCGCTGGCATATTATTGGATTATAGGGGGAGGGGGAGGACACGGTAAACCTCGAGTCCTGCAACTTCTGATCGGCGACCATCTGTCCCAAGGAGGGGTCGGATTTATCGTCCACAAGTTTCTCGTCAACAACGTTGTAAAGATTGGGAGTGTGTCGACGAGGGTCGCGTACCT
>DWHP01007987.1:0-10724 GCA_018247895.1 Parnassius honrathi | reverse complement strand
TCACGAGTGTTCATGCGCTAAACTTCGCAGAGCCTATATTCAGACTCGCCAAGATACGTCGGCCGTATTGTACATTAAGCCCTTCTGAACGGGTATGGCTATGGCAAAATATTTCGTTTTGTTAACTTTATCTATTCATATAAAAAAATGAATTTCTGGCTTTAATATTGAAATAACTGATATCATTTTGAATGCGGGTTTTATTTAAAAACTTTTATGATATGAACAACCATTTACAAAAAATTTGTGTCTGTCTGTATGAATTAAAATAACAAACGAAAATTGATAACATAAACGATGTTTGATAATTTAAATCCAAATAATGCCCACATTAATAGACCCTAACCAGGCGAAACTTTGTGATCCAAAAGTAAACCGAGTCTAGTCTTTTTTGCGAAAAAAATGGAAAATCAAAAAGTAAATATCACAGCATTACTTTGTCCTTACTAAAAAATTGTCTAAATCAAAGTAACAAATCCCTGTTACCACTGACAACTTAAACAATTTTCATCAATCGTCATGATAAGAAGCATGTTACTTGAAAAGCTATTATAGTTACAAGAGGAAGAATTAGGTTATCAACTTGGTCCGTTTTCGCTTCCACTAACGCCGACGCAGTCGCAGCTATCAGTGTTCGTATCACTGCATTTTTTGTTTCTAATAATTCTGAAAAACACATTATAAATGTAGATATAAAACTAAACACATTTATTTATCTGAATTATGAGTTGCATAAAAAAATTATAGAACCTTCTCTGCCACAAAGTGCCCACTAGTGTACTGCGGTTTGTGATTAAGAGAGATAATATACCTTAATTATAGGCTATGTGGCATTCCATCTAAGTCCTCAGAGATGATTTGTAGCTTTCTTTGGTCGCAGGTGTCCATGGCCTGCAGTAGACACTTTGCATGAGGTGGACTGTATAATACGTAATAAAAATAAGAATTTGTACAATAGGAATAAAAGGACATATAATCATTAAGTATATTTAAATAAAAATAATATGAATATTTTAAAATAATATTTTTAAATAACAGTAAAAAACTATGACTGACGAGTTTATGAGACATCCCAAAACATATAAAGGTAAATAATCTGTACCGTGACAGAAGGCGCAGTATAACATTTTATTTCTGTATATTTTGACAAAAAATTTGATATACTAATTTTTTAACAACATTGTATGTAATTAAAACTTATTTAAATGCATTAAGACAATTAAATTATCTCCTAAATTATCAAGAAAATATCCTATTTACGAATGCCACGTCATTGCGGCGTATATGGTTTAATGAAATCTAGCAGGCAAATTTTATTATAACCGGATTTTTGAATACCAAAGAATCACGATACTTAGTATGTATTAATTTTACGTATGTTACGCACAACAAAAGACGCTATGGTGTGAGTGGTTACTTTCAGCCATAAATAATCTGTAAATACATTTTTTTGAAAAAACTGACTTCCTACATCGTATACATCAAGTCGTCACGTATGATATCAACTTGAAGCCAAACAAATACCCGTATGTACTTGCTTTAAATACGCCACGTTTTTGTGAGTGCGTATTAATCTACGATATGACAAAATCTTTGTAGTATAATGAGGCCTCTGTAATAATTACTGTGATACCACACTTCTTTTTCATGAGTAGTATCTATATGGTTCACAATGAGTCGAAATGTACAAATATGAATCCACCTTCAACTCTATTGAAAGATGAATGAAATGTCCTACCAGAAATAAAGTAATAATATTCATTATCTAACATTATTCAAGGTTAATGTGTTTGGTGTAGGTATGAATTCTCACCAAAATATTGCAGCATACATATCACAGCCACTTGCGATAAGATATTAGCCGCTGTACCTTCCAAAGTCCTATTGCTATCTGCAACAAAACAAGTAATTGAATTAAATTAGTATGTAAATGAAAATATTTTACAAATATTTAATTAACTTATTTTCATTAACATTTCGGCCAAGGACCATTTTTGATAGTGACGATTAGGCTATGGTAGACTTTTTCACGACGTCCGCGTAGCGCATAGTGAAAGAAAGATTTTCTTTGGCATATACACAAAAAGCTAATGGTAATAAGAAAGCCAACCGAAGACAAAACCGATTATTGATTACTGGTCGAAGGGGTGGGATGCATCCATACCGACCACATGTCTTCTCAGGTACCGTGTAAAACACTATTAGTTGGTTCTGGTCGATTTTGACATAGTTGGCACGCTTGGCAGGCGGGTTTGCAACAGCAGTTTCCTATTATTTTGAGTTGTTATAACAAGACGCAGCTGCCCATGTTCTGTTTTAGTTCCCCTCTGTCGCCTCTTCACGATATGGGGTAGTTGATATTCTTACACAGTCACTATACGGTGATGAGTCAAATTACACAATTAATACTAATAACATTACCAGCCCAGCGCATCCTTCCGAATGTTGAACCAATGCAGCTAGCAGCTGTATCGCCAACGCCAATCGCCAAAACGCCCGCCAGCAGGTCCAGCTTGGCCTCAGAGGGCGCCAGTATCAGTGGACAAGCCAGCCCAGTGAACAGGTATAACGGTGTCATTGCAAGCACGCCGCTATCCTGTCATATGCCAGTTAAATTTAAGCGGTGTCATTACGTTGCGACGCGGTAGACCCATTACTGCAGCTATAATATTATAATATTATAGTTGTAGCCCGGTCCGCTCGACCGGGGTAGGGGACCACGCTCTTATGCAACGTTCACATACTCGCCGAGCACAGACGTGTAGGCACGAGTACGAGCATGTTCTCGAGTATTCGTCGGTTCTCCACTCGATGTTAATATAGACGAGTATGTAAACACGTCGTATTAGTCCACGAATAACTCAGCGAGCTGCTCGTGTCGATAATGTAAACGTGCCATCACAGAATGCAGGCGTGAAATAGCAGCTTAATACTGCTTTGTTTCTAATGGTGAGTGTAAAGATCCGGAGACCCTTTTTACTGAATACCTCGCATTTTATCCTAGTCCTCACGCATAACAACGCATCTGCATTTTGATTCATAATTGAGGATGTCTATGGCAAACTAAGGCAAATATAAATTACCACGCTGAAACTTTAGCAATCAGTTTAGTTTTGATTATTCTAATTATATTATTATGTAAACCGCACGCCAGAAATTTAGTGCCCAGTCTGTATGGAATCGTCAATTCTACTTTATCAGCTTCTTCAAATCCACCACTAGGTAATTCGAATATATAAGAGAAGAATAAAATAAAAACATACTATTTTTTTAAATCAGAAACCCTCACGCATACAGGTCAAATAAAGAAACATTCATTTTAATATTTTGAAAACTACGAGGATCAGTTAAGTGGTAATTTTTTTATTGATATATGACAAGAAAAGAACATATTATCCTTATTTATTTGTTTTATCGCAGTGTTTATCGCGACTTTATCAAAATAAAACATCTGCATTCTTCCGCGTCGAGTAATTGACGGTCTTCCCGTTGATTAATGAGCTGCAAATTGAATGAGGCTTCTATGACAGCATCAATTTTCTCAACGGTTAAACAGAGTTCCCAAAAATCTATAATATTATATTATAGTTGTAGAACGAATGGGTCCGCTCGACCGGGGTAAGACCACGCTCTCATGCAACGTTTACATACTCGCCGAGCACAGACTGGTAGGCACGAGTGCTACAGTATCCACTTACCATCAGGTTGACTGTATGCTTGTTTGTCACCCTTATTCTATAAAAAACAAAAAAACACTTTGAGAAAACTAAGAAATGATGGCTTTTAAAAACAAAGTTATATTTATATATTAAAACATTAATATAATTTGAATTTGTAAGTCGAATGCAAGATCAAACTAAGCCAAGCCTACTAGTAATATTTTATTTCTTTATCAATCCGTAACAGCCCACAGCGTGTCGCAGTCTACACGGGCCTCAGTCATGGAGGGCACCTTGACGCTGCCCCCAGATGTTGGTGAAGATATACAATCGCAGACCACAAGAATTCTCTGGCATTCCCATAGTCCCCTCTTACAACCTTTAGATATAGCAAGGTTGATTCTCTTACGCTTACTACAACTTTAGTAGTAATGAAAAACACTAATTTCTTAGGAAAGGAAAATAATTTTTATTTTACTCGCCAACATACTCACCTTTTCATCACTATAAACAACGAAAGCCGAATGAAGCGCTGACGAAATCGGTTCGATTCCGCATATCCTCAGAGTCTAAAACATTTTGTTATAGTATAATGTTTTACTGCCGATGAAATTAGTGAGACTAATATTACTCATGAGCACAAAGCAGGCAGCATTAACCTACAACACGTAGGTCGAGATGATTTGCTTTGCCACAGCAGCTTTTCGTGACCGTGTTAGAAAATCCACTACCCCTTATCGTCCCATGGGTGTCGTATGTGGCAACAGAGGGAAACAACCCACGAGATGGACAGTAACATCTTTTAATTAACAACCAACAATAAAAAACTTAGGGTTGCCAGCTCATCTGCCAAGCGTGGCAGCTATGGCAAATATCCCCACTATGAGGCAATCAATGGGGGATGCTAACCTATGTTCAGTAGTGTAACCCGTACCCAATCATCACTAAATTTTAAGGTTGTGTAGTGACAATCTAACCTAGTCGCGATCTTATCCAATCTGCGTTATATTAAGCATGGGTAGATTAGAACGTAGAAAGACAGTAATAAAGGTTCTCGAGGAGCAGCCCCGTAATGGTAAGTAAAGTGACTAGCGGCGGAGTTAAGTCGTGGAGGAAGTAGATGAAAGCAGATGACTCAATACCGTGTTTTGTAGCATTTCTTGGTGGAGGTCTATCTTCTTTATGGTCTTGGAGTTGAGCAGTGATAGAATATTTACCATAGTTGCCACTCTTGGTAGGCAGATTGGTAATCGCAGTTTTTTTCTAGTTGTTATCAGGAAGAAGCTGCTGCCGATCTGTTCGTAGTTTCCTTACGTCGCCTCTTACAACACCCATAGGACAATACGTGGTACTGGATATTCTAACACTGCCACCACACGGTCAATTCAATTAGTATTACTTGTTCTCAATAACGACTATATATTAATATTAATTAAATTAAAAAAACACTATGTATTAATTTATATTAAATAAATTTCAGAGGCTTAGTGCTCGCTGTAAATTTCACTGTTAGTAAGCAACCCGGGTTCAATCCCCGTCAACACCAATGAAATTGTTAATAGCAATTTTAAGTGCTGATTTACCACATGCTCAGTGGTGTATGAAAACATTGTGAGGAAAACTGCATTTCTATAAAATAAAAATAAATTGAAGAATGTGAAGTTAACCAACATGCATCTAAGTAGCGCAGACACTTCCTTGTCCTAAAATCCTCTCAGAAGTGAGAGGCCTGTGCTCAGCAGTGAGACGTATATACGCTGTATAACTTTCAAAAAAATATTCTATTGTATTCTATTCTTCACAATTGATTCTTACACATTTGAGAAGCGAGAATAATTATTTCAGTTAAATACTTCACCACCAAATGCAGTAAAATATAATACTATAAAAATAAAGTATAATACATATATAAGAAAATAAAATAAGAAAGTATAATACAAAAAAAAAATTATATCAAATAGCATATTTTACTAATAATCATTTGATAGAAGCAGGCGTTACTTTGTGGAAGTCCATTATAGTAAAGATATTAATAGTTAATTTGCAATCATCCGCTCAATTAAATACAATGATGTGTCTTACCTGGATTGAAGAGCATCTCCCGCCCTCCCTCAATTGCGTGCACTAATCCCGGCGGCTGACCGCTAAGTCTAGGCCGTCAGCCGCCGTAGTCTACATCATCTGAAGATGCCTCGTGTAGAGGCGAAACACGTGTCGTATTATCGTCGATGGTGTGTTTTTCCTGGAATAGTGGTGTTGGGAGTAGTGGTGCTGGGATTAGTGGTGACAGGATTAGTCCACGCAATTGAGGGAGGGCAGGAGGTGCTCTTCAATCCAGGTAAGACAAATCATTGTATTTAACTGAGCGGATGGTTGCAAATTAACTATTAATATCTTTAAAATAATCATTTGTTTACTTACCTCAGTAAATATCAAAAGCGCAAGCCCAATGCCTGCGGCTAAGGTCATCAGAGAAATATCTGTCAGGATTCCACTGAGAAAAACTAAACAAGCCAAAACATGGAATGTCTTTCGTGTCACTGTGCTTGCCTTTGTCGCCATCTTTGTTTGCATAAATATTACAAATACAGCAATGATAACCATTGAGAGCCAAATGATCAACAATTTAACCTGAAACGGAAATTTTATATCAACAAGTCGCTCAATAAATGTACAAAATTATTATAACATTTAAATTGTTGTAATTTGTTTAGGTTATTGAATCTCGTTATAGATATGAAAATTGAGGAAATAATATTTAGAAATTGCAAAGGATAATAGTAGGCAATACAGTAGTACATTACCAATCAGCATGTGTAGCAGTTGTTCTTTAGGGGGCATTTAAAAGAATTGGGGACATCTACATAAATAATGAGAGGGACAAGGAAGCTTCTGTAACGTATGTATCACTCGCTCACTATGACATGTTTTATTTGGTAATGCCGCTAAGAGGGATGTATCTATATTGTTTTTTCTGATGAAAAAAAGCTAACAATCGGGGAAAATAAATATTTTCTTACTCTCTTGTAATTTTTTAAACATTGAGGTTCGCCTCTTTACAATTTCAAAAGCAAGAGCAGGTTGATTCCACTTTTGGAAAGTGGCTTCCACTTTTGGAGTGGATTTTATAAGGGATGAAACTATCTAAATCCAAGTAAAACATATGTAGCAGTAGAAATTGGTACATGATGACTCCATTAACAGATTGAAAGAACTGTGTTACACAAAAATGGCTGACTAATATACTTCAGTAATAGGTAAACTAAGTAAAGCCATCATGGAAAAAGTAAAGATGCGAAGCTTGGGGAAGTCAATTTTATAGAGTAACAAGTTTGTTGGGTTTAGAGATGAGATTTTTTTGTTTTATATAGTTAAGAAGTAATAAGCTAGCTGCACCAAGTACATAAGTATGTATGCAGCCACTGGTGCACTCTCTATGCCCTGACTCTCATATTCTAATGTGACGGCGATCCCACACCACCCACCCCTAAGAGAAATCAGGCGTATGACTAATAACGGCCTTATGTGTTTCCGGAGCATGGAGGTGGAACACCACCACGTTCCTAATGCAGAGCTGCTACTGAGAATTTTTAGATAGAAAAATCCATTAATAACGAATTCAATCTGGGGGCTACATGATTAGCAGCTGTACCGACAACCACTAGACTAACAAGGTATTAAAAAAAAAGATAATATATAATATATCGGTTTGCATAAATAATACATTAAAAAAAACTACTTACTCTTTTAAAATCCATAAAAATATATTCAATAATTCTGATAATGCATTTTGGCCCCATAATTAAATGCCATTCAAACAACATAATTACCGCTCCAATTGTAATTATGTATCCCAAAGATTTCACATTCTTGTAATTATCATTTAAAAGGAACAATGCTGTAACAATCAATCCCATTGTTGATAATACAGTCTGAAATCCAACAAACAATTTCAAACATAAAAGAAGTTTAGGAGTCTTCGGTATTATCAATATTATAGTTATAATGATAGTCTAACCGTATTTTAACCATGACAACATACAGCTGCAAAAATTCTAAGCTATACAGGTCTTGATGAAACAATACGAGGGACACACTGAAATGATCGGGAATAAGAAAAACCACATGCACGGTATAGCTAAAATACAATTTTATTTTATTGTTTTTCAATGTATTCTCCGTGCAATTAAATGCGCTTTTCCATTCGTGCAAACCAATCATTAAAACAAAAAGTAATTCCAGTCTGAAGTCGATGTTGACAAAATGGCTGATTTGTATGCTTCCTCAGCTGCTTTCATTCTAGGGAATGTAAAGAAATTGTTTGGCCCAGGTCAGGACTGTACGCAGGATGCCTCATCAGGTCAACGTTTTCCTGCTTTCATTTGTCTTCTGAGCCGTATGGAGCTCGCATTATAGTGATGTAAGACGATGCGATGTTTCGGGTAATTTTTTCGGAGTTCGGCTATCATTTCTGGCAAACAAACCGTGATATACCACACAGCGGTAACCGTTCTGCGTTCCTGTACAGGAACTGTAGCAACATGCCCCTTTTTCGAGACAAACGTAGGGACCATTTTCTATGACACGCTGCGGGAGCGAACCACTTTCGTTGGTTTGACCTCGTCTCCGAAGACCCAAACTGCTGACTTATGTTTTCTTTCAGGTTCGTATGGATAAATCCAAGATTCATCACCTGAGACGATATTATAAACGGCATTTGACTTCCCTCCATTGAAGCATTGCAGAGTATTCCGGCACCAATCTACACGAGCCGCCTTTTGTTCTTCGGACGAATTGTGGGGAACCCAGCGGGAAAACAAGCTTTCTTACACACAGCTCAATATGTATAATATATAATATCAACCGGATTGCAGTCATTCCGATACTGATAACAGCCCGAATCTGCTCGTATATCACATGACGGTCATCTAATATAATAGGTCGCACAGCTGCAACGTTTTCGGGCGTGACCGCTGTTCTTGGTCCACCTGCAGAAGAAATAGTGCTGAGCGACACATGACCGCGTCGTAACTCAGCATACTAGCGGTATATTGTCGTTTGACTCTGTGCTTCAACATCATAAATTCGAAACAAGTTTGCTGAGACATTCATCTTGAGATAAGTCTGGCATAGAAATGTTCACGCATGAACTCCATTTCTATTAATGATGTGTCAACTTTAAACCAACATAGTTTTTGTTTATAAACATTTTTTAATTGTTTGAATGTCATTAAGATTCTAAGAGGCCAGTATTCAAATTTTAAAAAAGGTTTTATTTTAACTCAATCCAAAATATTCTATTCCCGATAATTTCAGTGTGCCCCTCATACTCCCAGCTACATTCATAAAGAGTCAAGTAATATGAATCAAAGTAACTTTCAAGGTTCCATAAACAATAACTTTTATTCATACATTTTCACTTTAGTATCTAAGGTTTAAGATGTTTACAAATATGTAATAATGTCTAAAAGTTAAAACTTAAAAATACTGCAATTAACTGTGCAGATCAAGAAGTGATAAACTCAGTTTACTGAGTTTACACACACATACTTACAAAGACTAAAGTGTTGATAAATGTGGATTCCTCATCAATGCCATTCATAAATCCATTAAGAAATTCAATAATAGAGGCAGTTACAAATAATATTATACTTTGAGATATCACCATAGCTTCTCCAATTGTAAATGTCTTTGGTAAATTTATGACACAAATTTTAAGCAGTGCATTAAAAAAATAAATGCATAGTAAGGCAGAAACAAGTGAAGTTAAAAGATCTGAAAAAAAATTACATATTAATAATGGACTATTCAATATTTTTGAATAAAATATTACATTTAATTTAAAAAACACATTGAAAACCTGTAGCAAAAGATTCTAACCTTTTCCTAAGAAAATATAAATAAGTAATGTTGAAATCAAACTTGATGCTATACTTCCTCCAAAATCAAATTCCCTCAGAATTGCACTTGATATTGATAGAAATACTATAAACAGCATACAGTAGAAAAATAAGCCAACAGACACAAAGCTTATTATGTGGTATTGCACTGACATTTTATATAAAATTGTGTACATTATGAGAATCATGGGAAGAAGCATGTAACACCATAATCCATTGCTTTTGGTAGATCTGAAAATATCCTACAGATATATTTAAAATGTTTAATGGTTTTCCTGCAATAAAGGTGTAGCTGTTATAGTATATCTCATGTATAGTTTTATCAATAAAACTAATTCAAATAAAGATTACTGATTTTTCTTTTAAATATGTCCTGTTTTTTTTTATCAGTCAGTTATTATAATAATAACAAGGCACACATGAAATGGGCAAAATTAACAAGCGCCAAAAAGTACTTTACTTTTATAATATGGAGTCTCGGGCTCAATTTTCTCAAACTATGCAAATTATCTCCCCTGGCAACCAGATGGCTGAAGAAAGCTACAGAAGAAGCTTTTTTAAGAAGTTTTTCCTATTAAACTTGAGAGTCTTCACCATTCGTGCTAATATTATATCAAAGAATTCAAAATAACACAGAAGCTATTTATTATATACGAAAATTATTTTATTCCTTTTAGTTTTTTGAATTCAGTTTAATTATTAGGAATTTTGGTAAGCGGCTTTTAGATAATTAATAATAAACACGAAAAAAAAATTTGTAACTTGCCTTGTAACTATTCCACCTTCTCTGAGATTCCTAGATACTTGAACATCTAAAGACATTGCGAACTTTGCTAACTTAGTACTAACATTAAGATTGTTAGATAATTGGTGAGATCCTTCCATAATAGTTATAAATTAGTAGTTTGTGGTTATGAAGAACACAGATTTTAAAATTACTGTTAAAATGGAAGATTCAAATTATTTATGTAATTATTGATTGAGTGATTTATTTACTATATTACCACCACAGAACACTAATACCATTACCACAAACTAATACTTTCCTAGCTATATTCTCTTTGCTCAGCTGTCAAATAGCCGTTTTTTTATTTATTTAACTGGCTTTACGGCTCTGGGTACTAGCCCTTCTGAGCCTATCATTTCTTTCAGAATCTTCATTTTA
>DWHP01007986.1:0-10724 GCA_018247895.1 Parnassius honrathi | reverse complement strand
ACATGCAGGAAGTCGATGGATGCAGGTGGCTCAGGACCGTGCTTTGTGGCGTACCTTGGGGGAGGCCTATGTTCAGCCGTGGACTTGTGAAGGGCTGTAATGATGATGATGACCTAACAGCAAACACAATAATGATGAAAACGTACGTAAATGATAGAGTATATACAATAAAATTGTAGAGGTAGGGTTCCGTAGTTGCCCGTCACAACACGTAGGTTTTTTTGATAATTAGTATATAAGTGAGTTCGCGGTTTGACCACTATAACGAATAAAAATGGGCCCAAATATGAATATGGTAAGTGAAGAACTTATTTCCAAATCGAAATTACAGGGAGGCGAATAAAAAAAAATTGTGTCCGTACAAAGACGGTCATGGTTGACTACCTATCTACATATTTCCGGCAGTACAACTCTAAAATGTATATGATTGTAATTAACCTTCCAATATAACCACGTAAACCAAGAGTATGACGAATGAAACTGTATGAAGCTATATGATTGTATGAATGCTTTGAATGAGGCCTACAATAACTACAAACTAAAAAATAAAGGAAAGTAGTGAATAAGTAAGACAGATCCTCTCTGAGTATTTCGCAAATGAAAAAGAAAAGCTATAGTAGTAATGCATATAAGTCGTTTTCTTCAAAATGTTTATTTCTTAGGGCGATTGTCACCGGTAAGTCAAGGAGAACGAAATTTTTTCTGTTGAATAAAACTCATATATATACGAATTTTATCGCGTTTAACTTACTTATTTCATCTTATTTTAAATTCCCGCCGATTTTTTTCTGGTCAAGATCAAAATGACGAGAATGCGCTTGTTTGTCCACAGCAACGATCTCGGTGGTTCAGGCAGTTTGTTGTTGCTATCGTGCGTAGAAATAACACAAGCTAGGGAATGGCT
The DNA here is from genome assembly GCA_018247895.1 of Parnassius honrathi. Classification (NCBI taxonomy): domain Eukaryota; kingdom Metazoa; phylum Arthropoda; class Insecta; order Lepidoptera; family Papilionidae; genus Parnassius; species Parnassius honrathi. The sequence continues at coordinate 9,820 of DWHP01007986.1, read as the reverse complement.
GCGTTCAACCGGCGGTAACTTTTTGTTTTGTTTTTGTACGTCCAAAGGCGTAGACAATGTTCAAACCTTTATTTTTAGCCTCATTCTTGGTTTTATCACACAAACATTCTTTACTTTCTGCAAGTTCTATTAGTGTATAAATGTTTATTTAAATTTCTTGGCCATTTTTATTACAATTACAATTTTGGAATCGAATAGTCAAGGCAATATACCTCGAAAACAAAAACCAGTGCGGCGCAGTGCAACGTCACGGTGCTGGCGTGCATGGACAAGTTTAAATGTGTTTTCTATTACCAGTACACCGGCCCGTCACAATCTCGGACCCAATTCTCGTCGCGCTGATCTACTCTAAACTTCGGCAACCGGGATGACGGCGCTCAGGCGACGGGCTTGCGACGGACAGGCGACTATAGCAAATATATGTGTTGCTACCGTGGTGCCGAGCAGATAGGTCATCCTCAGATGAGACATTCTTGCCGTGAGCTCTGTAGACTCCGAACGTGTCGGTTGAGGTCACTCTCATCTTTTCACTCTATTAGCTCATGTGCGCGTCTAAAAATAAGATATTGTACCGCGCTTGCTGCTTTGTACTCCGTGTTTGGAGATTGCATTAGTCCTCACGGTGTGGTGCGCGAATTATGCTTTTCCGGGTGACAGCAGTCGCACAATGAAGTTTATCGGGCGCTTGTTGCTGTGCAAAGAGTGTTTTGTGCGTAACTTTCCTTCCTTGCTTACTGTTCTTCGTCTAACCGTGAGTTGAGTGAAACACACCCGCTGCCTCAGAGGCAGCCATCTATTGCTGCTATACCAGGCGTAGGAGCGTCAAATATCTAGGTGACCGTGGCAATACTAACTAACGCGAGTGTTCCAAAGCGCCGCGACGCAAACAACGCGGAAGTAAATGCCTTCCCAGACGCGTGGATCAGCTCAATGTGTCGTGCTCTTGGCTACCAGTTTTCAAACCCTCACCATCTTCGATGCCCTCTTCAGGGCTCATACTACCGCCAACACCGCCCCCGTTGTCGGGGTCTCCGCGCAAGATGGTAGCATTCCTGCGCTTTCCGCGTCAAAACCCAATGCGTGTGTAAAGCTTTCGGCATTGGTCGCCTCATGCCCATTGCCGTCCTCCAGGCCAAGCCTGTCCCACAAGGCTCATTTTCTTTCACCGCTGACTTCTTCCTATTCTGCTGCTTCATCAACAAAATCAATGTCACTGAATTATCCTCCTTGGCCCGCAAACTCCGCGAAGAAACCACCCCTCAGGACAAACTCAACCCCACGATTGAGTACATAGGTCTAATTGACGCAATCCGGTAGAATACTATATATATATGTGTAAACTGAGATATATTTTCAATAAAATAATATCTCAGTTTGCAACTTGCAAACAGGGTGCAAAAAACAACTGACGTCATGCCAAACGCGTGTTGGCGTTGTGTAAAATCAAGCGAAAACCCCGCTGACGCAACAAACAGAGGGTTAAATGCATTACAACTGAAGTAACATGAACTATGGTGGCATGGGCTATCCTGGCTATCAACATTCGACTAAGAACAGTTACAAACAGAAACATATACAACAAGTCAAGATTTAAGATCAACGTACATGTCACCCGAAAACAAGAAGATCATACGATAAATAATTTGTTACAAAACTATAGTCCATTCAAAAAATAATACGAATTGTCGCTTGCTTATTGAGGACACTTGCAGCGAAGCCGTGCGAACAAAAGCCGAGCTATATCAAGTTACATGAACTTTCCGCCGCAAAAACACTGATCGTGAAGTATGTGTAACACAATGAATTTAGAACGGATACTGAACATTTACGTAAATCGTGCACAGTAACAACAAAAAGTTAATTATTAAATTTAAGTCCATTTATTGACGAAGCCGGATTGTTAAGAGTTGGTGATCGGTTAACAAGATTGCAGATAAATATGGAAATAAAACATCCCAAAATCATTAATCGAAACAGTCGCCTAGTAGAGCCGCTAATCGATGAAGCCCATAAACTTACCTTTCATGGAAATCCCAAGTTGACGTCTCATAATCTCAGACAACAATACTGGATTGTTAGAGGACTAAACGCAGTGAAAAAACAGCTGAGAAACTGTGTGACTTGTCACGAGAACAAGCCATAATTATCCCATTAAATAATGGGTGATTTGCCACCTGCACGGAGGGAGCTTGCACCCCCATTCGTCATACGGGGGTAGAGTACTCGGGTTTCATAGAAGTCAAGGCGAACAAAACAAGAAGCGCAAGATCATCGAAGGGCTACATAGTAGTTTTTATCGGTACGGTGACAAAGGCACTGCACTTGGAGTTAGTGTTCAACCCATCCAGCACCGCATTTCTAGCTGCCCTGCAAAGAATGGCAGCATGTCACCTATATAGTGACTTTGGAATGAACTTTGTTAGCGCTAACCGTGCTTTGCAGGAGGAGTACGAACGGCTGCGACAGATATTTGATAACAATTTCTTGAGTGTACTGGCTAACATGAACATTGAGTGACATTTTAATGCCCCTTCGCGGCCGAGCGCTGGGGGGTTCTGGGAAATAGCTGCTGAAAGCCTCAAATTCCACCTAAGGTGAGTCGTGGGCAAACAGCGGCTTACGTTATTACGTTATCTTATTTTACGTTATCTTATTTTATCTTAGCAACAGCTGGAAGCGTGCTTAAACTCCTGGGCCTGTGGCACTCACGAAGAATATTGGAGACCTAGAATATTTATCGCCGACACACTTCCTTACTGGACGAGCAAGATTAACCATCATTCAAACTACCGAAGACGCTATAACCGGATGGCATCAAACAACAGAAATATTCTTACAAATATCGAAGAAGTGGAGGTCAGAGTATTTGTTAGAACTAACTGTAAGAAACAAATGGTTTCGACCACAAAGGAAGATAGAAATTGGGGATCTGGTAACAATCTGTGATGTCAACCTGCCGGCTGGGAAGTGGCCTGTATCAAGAGTGGTTGAGTTACATCCCGGCGGCGACGGCCACGTTCGAGTGTCAACTTTAAAAAAGGAAAGGGATTACTTAAAACAGCCTATTACAAAGCTGAGCATTTTACCAATTCAAAGAGCAAGCGGCGACAGTGATAGCAGCGAACAGTTGCAAGAAAATAAAACGAGAAACAAGAGGTCAATAGATCATTGCAGTTTACACTTGATCGTTATAGCTGTACTATTTTTTTACAACATTAGCGTCTTCGGTGAATAGAAAAAACGACATAACTCATCTGAACGAAAAACAAACATTGTATTTCAACGCGTTGGCAAAACTACAGATTCTGAGAGATCAATGGACCCTAGTAAGCTACTATGAGGCGGAAACCTTTTGGGACGAGACAGAAGTATTTAAGAAATTATTAGACAACCTAGAAAAATCATGCCAAATTATGGATACAAACAACAAATGTAACCTGATTGTTCCATAGCTACGTCACGAGTATACGGAGTTACAATACTATAATCGGCTGTTGCTGACCCAACATTTTACCGAACACTCCAGACAGCGACGACGCGGCTTTATCAATGGGGTCGTTTACTTGGCCAATATATTGTTTGGAGTATTGAATGAGCGATTTGCCGAACAATAAACACGTGACATTAACTTTATTAAACAAAACCAAGCCCATCTTAATGATACTGTAGCCTAACTCACAGTATTCGAAAAGGACGTAGAGGAGAAAAATAAATCATTAAAACAAAGAAATGTGAATGAGAATAGCGCATCATTTCATGATATACACCACTATGCTTTAATTTACTGCATCGTCGGTGTTATACTTCTGGTCGGAGTGGTAGCAGCTTGGCGTAAGGTGCAACGGAATTGGAACAACCCGAACCCGACAACGGAAGACCGGCGCGGCTCTTGTCCTCATCCTGCGCCGCTAACCAGCATCTCCACCTCACAACTGGATATTCAGATGTTGGACATGAACATTTCAGGAAAACGAGATGTGAAATCGCGCGTTGCGTTCCCAAAATTAGTGTTCAGTGAGTAATCTTTATAAGATGTGTTTTCTTAATTTTTAATTTTGTTGTTTTATGTTATGTTCGGAGGAATATGTTCGGTGAAACCGAACATCACAGATAAAAATTGGCGCTGCGCTGCCTTTCTGTTTAGTGCATTTTCGTTACGCGACGGTGTCAGGTGCATTCACAACAATTTATTAACATCTTTGTAACTGTTTAAAATAAAGGGATTGTTACTACTTCGGACGTTACCAATTCATCATACTTAACAAACAACCGGACACACCCCGAAACATATATTATAAGGTATCATATTTTAATGTTACCGCCAATCTATATAATTCGGAATTGTATGTAATACCGAGGTATATAACACTTTAAATATTCAGGCAGTTTATAAAATGTGATTTATCTCATATTTTACCTAGACATACTTACTATAGAACACCGAACTGACAAATGTAATATTTACGGTTTGTCTTTACATACTAATTTAAGAAAATGACGTCCCCAGGCAAGACATGACTGAACATAACTTAACCTTTTCTTTTTTTCTTTAACATGGGGAAATGCCTACGTATACTCGTCACGCGGGGGCAAGGATGGGTTATGTCGGACTAGCAACGACTAAAACCCCATGGTGTTCCACCTTCGTCGCATATTAGCAGGGCCACGAGAAGGCTTTCACCCACATACGCGGCCCCACCAGCGCCGGCCGCTCCATGGTGGTACCTCCTTGGAAGAGAGAACTACTCCTACCCTTTCTCCTTCTCAAGTAAGGCGTATCAGAACACATGGCGCGTCTTCCTCCTTTGAGTCGCGGGGAATAGTGTGAGTGGCGCATCGCCATACCAATACCCCCTTTCCTTCGCGATTGCATCTCAGCTGCAGCGGTAAGGGGAGAAGACACCCCTAGCACCGCAGCCCACCAGCACACATCCGAAGTGAACTCGCCAAGCTCACTCGTAGTGGCCACCTTGAATCGGCCCTTCACCACGGGCCAACCACGTCGGTTCCTCGGAAACCTGTTCGGGGGAGAATATAACTTAACCTTACCTAACCTTCTTTTAACATGGAGAAATGCCTACGCATACCCGCCCCGTAAGGAAAGGTTATGTCGAACTCGCACCGACTAAAACCCCATAGTGTTCCACCTTCGCCACATATTGGCAGTGCCACAGGAACGCTTTGGCCCCATCGGTACCGGCTGCCCCAAAGCAGCATTCCTCGGAAAGGATTTCTCCTTTCCATTTTCCCTCTCCGGTAAGGTGGACCAGGAACACAAAGCTCGCCAAGCCCACTCCGAGTGGCCACTTCACTGTGATCAAACCTCGGCTACTAAGAACCTCTTCCACAATAAGGTGGGAACCCGTTCGGGGGGATCTAACCTAACCTAACGTAGCCTAACCTTTTTTTTAATACATTGTAAAATCGCCATGGATACCGTCTGTCGCTAAAGTGACAGACAGGTTGTACCGGACTCCTACCGACTACTAGGCTACTTCGTTTTCGCACACTACCATAGCCCTGATTGCGATAGCCCTTACAGGGTCCGTCTCGATGACAGAGTGAGGCTTGAGTTTTCTACTTCGTCTTCATCTTCGTTACCGCACGAACACATCGTACACGTCACCTCGAAACTATCTTATGCAGACGCCTCCATGGATTTCGAGGGATACCAAGATCTCCTTTCTTGAGCGAGTCTCAGCTTTGCGAATGGCCAGTTGCAGAACGTACTTTCGCTGTTTCATCATTTACTTACCTTCGATGTAGGACATTCACAACCATTTCTATTGACATTTCTATTGAAGTGACTGCATTCTTTAAGGCACGTAAGAATGTGTCTTTCAGATTTCTCGACTTGGCCGCTACTGTCAGAATGACTTTTTCGTCGAAAAACTGTTAGTTAAGAGCCACTCCTGAACGCCCATCATGTCCGACTAGAGTAGGCAATTTCAGGGCGGTCCGTTTCTGATTAGCAGCACAAGTTATGTGTCCTACTTACCTCACAGCCATATTAAGAGCTTCCTCGGGCCCTGACACTACGAGCTCTCGAGATTTGTCTATTAAAGGGGTCACCTCTTTTGTTTTCTCAGAATTCGTCTCTTTTATAAAAGTTTCATTGTCACTGGGCGATACTGATTTAGTTAGACATTTCACTTTTGCCCCATGGGAGCGGCCTTTAATCATAGAAACCGTCCCCGATACATCGCTACGATACCTGCATCTGATTCCGATCCAGTCTGCGTTTCCACCTCTACTGTTTTAAGATATTTAAATTTTTTCATTAACTTACCCCACGAGTGTGGAGGAAATAACAGCCCATCCGAGCAGTGCCTCCTTTATGAGGATGAATCAAATACGTAACCCGTCAAAAGCATTGGCTGTTACCCCGACGGGTTACAATGCTAACGACAGACCACTTTTTCTCATCAGCCATGCAGCTCCTCGCAGCGTGCTACGCTTGAGATTCGGGTATTTTTTTATAGAAGTTATCACTCGCGACTCCAGGCAGTTAAGGTAAACATCCTCGTCACCTTGGGCGCCGCGAGACGTGATCCACGATACGCCAGAGGGATTTCAAGGTTCGAACGGCAACAGAGTCGATACGGGTTCTTCCCATGCCTTCCTAGAGACCGGGTGGGGGAACGCTGAGCCCATTTTATTTCCTTTTTACAAGGTCGCCCGGCGTCGGCAAAAGTCGAGTGCGCTTGCCACCTCACCGCGAATGTCGCATCATGTATTCCTCGCAACGGACGAAACGAGAAGCAACAAGTAGACCCTCTTATCTCCAAGCAATCCCCCGTTCGTTTTTTAATTCCATTCTGAACTAAAGGTACGCCCAAACCTAGCCAGTTTCAGACCGCAATAATTTCCCGCTCACGCTCATAAGTGGTGTTCCGGAACGTAATAATATTATTTAATTAGTTAATGGATAACCAGCATAAGCAAATGGTTTTTTACGATTGATTGACATTTTACCTGATCTTCTGATGGCATTCTATACATTATCTAGGTATTACATACAATACCTAGAAAAAGTATATAACGGTAAACGGTAGATTACACATTTATATATTGCCTAAGCCAAGCCGGCAGTACGTGGAACTACTAGATATTCTACACAATGACTAAATTATATGCGTTGCTGGTAACATATACAATAAAATAAAATGTTAATTGTAAACACGAATTTTAAATCAGGGATTTTAAATGCATCACCAGTGAATGGAATATTAATAAAACATTTTAAAATGTACATTTTAAATGGCAGGTAAAACAAATGTCGAGAAACCGAATTGTATGATGCGATAAATGAATTACATTTTCAAAAATTAATTTTATTCTAGTAACTTATATAGAACTTTCGTTCCATTTACTAAATGTGAATACCTTCAAGGCATCCACGTATTATATGGAACCATATTAAAAAAGTTTAAGCAAGGGGTTGATGATGCGGTTGATTTACTTATTTATTTAATTGTTCTTTATTACAACCTTATCAAATAAAAAAATGATGGACTTAATGCCTATTGGCATTTACTGCCGGTCAACCCTACTAAAAATAAGGCAGAAAGTTGCCAAATAACATACAGAAATAAAATAATTTAAAGAACAGCAACTCTGCTCCAACTATTGAATAGAACTATATTTACGGATTCTATCGCGTTTAATTTACTTATTTTTAATACCCATCGTTTCGGGTGCTTTGCAGCACCCATGGTCACGGGGATCCCCCCTGAGATGATTGACGTCCCAATGTCATAGTTAGCCCGGCTTTCCTTCAGTTAATAAACTACTTAACCAAACTTAATCGAAATTTCCGCAATTATTAAGTTTTTGGTAATATTACAAAAAGAATACTTATATTATTATATTACTAATAATTTCGCAACAGTTGTTGTGAATAGTACAACACGTATTACTAAACACATCATAATAATCATTTTACATGGTTATATGGCTTCTTCTATGCCCAGAAAATGCTATCGTTCTGTATGGACTATAGCGTTCTCCTATCTATTTCTTAAACAAACAACGCAAACAATGCAATCCAAAAAAGAATTAGCTTAACTCATCAATAATAATTACACTTCCTTGCATAATTATGCTTGAACTAAAACTGCTAATATCACATTTAATTTAAACTGTAATTTAAAAAACAGTATAAGCTTGTAGCTTGCACCTCGACGGTATTAAAGCGAGAAAAGCGTAAACCAACTGTTGTTGGGTTGCTTTATTACACTATAAATCTCACAAGCGGCAAAGCTGAATAACAAAATGGTTTTTGCGTACAAGCTGTTTGTAAAACCTTAAATAGACTACACTACTTTGTTGAAGCATTGTTACGAGTACTATCCTTAAGAAATTGAATAAAGTGTTATCTTGTTTTAAAATGATAAGGATTTTATAAAATTCATGTTTAATGAAGACTTCTCCCAAATTATTTTGGTCAAAGCTTAATTTTCATATTATGAACAGCATAATATGCTTTCTATTGATAAATATTTATAATTACGTAAAAGAAGAATACATCGCAAGGAAACTGAACTTTTTATCGAAATACTACCAATTCCTCAGTTTTTTCACACAGTATTTTATTTTACCGCCAATAACATGCAATGGCAGGTAATAATTTCATAGACACAGGCAGGTATTGGTAGTTGGTTTGCCTGATGTTTTAAGGTAAGTATACCATGAAATTTTAAGGTGAGTGTTTATCCCCGAAATAAATTCCAAATATTTGAAAGTGTCAACCGCACAAAATTTTTAAAAAAAATTAAGTGGCAATCTAACTTACAGTCCACCAGATTGAAAGTAGCAATTGCAGCCCATGGTCACCTGCAACTAACTTAATTATGTATTAAGTTAGTTGCAGGTGACCATGGGCTGGCATGGCAAATACGTTTTCACTTCTGAGGACTAAGATGGAGTGCCTAACAGCCTGTACTTAAACTAGTTCTCTATAATCTTCAAATATGATCACAGTAGGAAAAAAACTTCTATTTAACAGCAGAAGTGGTATATTACTCATAGAAATTCCTAGGCAGAATAGGAGTCCTAGAAACTTTTCTAGGCCTTTATGTATTTGAAAAAAGAAAGAAAAACAATAACGGATTATATTAGCAGCACAAAGATTGACTGCATCACTTCAGGCCACAGATTATATTCCTATACAAATCAGTTGACCTAGTATTTTTAACATAATAGTTGTTGCGAGTCTAAAATTGGCGAGGTCTAATGTACTACCAGATTTAAATTTACATATCTATGTTCCATTATTTTTAGTTTATATCCTTTTTTTACATTATATTCCTTTCGCAATACTCTACGGCGATAAAAAGTATTTGAACAAGCTCTTACGGTTTGTTTAAGCAATGAAGCGGCAATAGAGCGAGAAGATTGTAAAGATTTTGTTGTCAAAAAAAGAACATCGGCAAAAAGTTTCTCAAAAGCCGTAGCAACTTCACGACTAGATTGAGAAATCTGAGTTGCGTCGTTTGACTTTGCACGTTTCACAATTTATTATTCATTATTTCACGTCATTTTAATTTTATTGGATACAGTTTTAAGTTCGTTGCTTAATGACCTATACTACCTCAGCTCAAATTCTAATTTCACCTCCACTTCCCCGCGCGTCGTGTGCTATGTACCGACATATTTGTAATCACTAATACTGTAAGAAGATAGGTCCTTAGATACTTATTTTACTAAGTTTATCGCCATTATGCCTGTTTCTTTACCCAGTTGCTTCTTATTTTTATTACGGTTATTTCCCATTTTAATTTTACGTCGTCCTGTTGCGTAATGTGTATTCTGATCGTAA
>DWHP01007985.1:0-10724 GCA_018247895.1 Parnassius honrathi | reverse complement strand
GGCGGCGGCCCGCGCCGCGCCCTGCGTCTGCCGCGCCGCCGCTTCACCACCACGCGCTCTACCACCACGACTTCGCGCACCACGACCTGCCGCAGGTAACCACACACACGCCTATCTACCCACACACGTTTCAGTATTTGCCCTACTCACACATTTACATTGCTCGCTCGATCAAAGGAACACACAGTCCGCTTGATTGTAACTGGATACTATGGCACATAAACATCTACATGTATCCTCGACTGAGAATCTAAATGTCACACATGAGGACACACACTAACTCATTTTCATTGCTCGCTTGATCAAACGGTCACACGGTCCAATTAATGGTAAACGAATACTGTAACAAGTAGACATTTATCTTGAGTTATCACATCGTAGAACTAAGATGGAATGCCTCGTTTCCAACGAAAAGAGCCTCCGGTTCTCTACACTCGCTATAAGAAATACTGCAGCGTTAAGCTGCTTACTTTACGCTGTCACAAAAGCTTGGTTATTCCACGATCGATGAAACTCATTTGTACTACCATAATGTAGCTGTAACGTAGCTCTATGATGTAAAAAGCAAGCCAAATAGTGACCAGTGAAATTGACCACTCAATAATATCATGCACGCAAAGCAATCCCTTCTTGCTTCACCTCAATCACGCGTGTTTTAATAGGCTACATACTCACGCATAATCTGCTAGTTGGAAGGATTATGGGGCGTGATATACATACTGAAATACTGATATACATCATATAACCTGTATTTGCTACTTTTAACAGTATCTCAAAACTTCAATGGTTTTCCAGTTTTAAGTTAATTTAAATTATTTTCGTTTAACTCTAAACATTGCCATTCTAAGTATTATTTTATCTCAAAGGTGAAGTATACTACCAGTTCAAAATCGAAAACTGTACGAGTTTTTTTGGGACTCTGCGATGAGTTGCAAATTAGAACTGTATGATGTATTATTTATTACAACTTTGGTTAACTTTATCCGGCTTGTAGAGGACCAGAGCTTTAATATTATTTTTGTTTGGCCTATTTTCTTACTATGCTTGTGTTTCAGGTTTGATTCACGTTTACTATCCCAATTTTGAATATAAGCACATCGTTATAAATTTTCAATAATTTTGATGTTACCTGTGAATCAAGCCTCAATATTAATGTTGTTTTTTTTTAACGGGCAAGCACATAGCCTGAGCGTGTTATGCTCGTGGTATACAAATTTTTCTTAAAAACTTAAGAAGGATTTTCTATACCGAAGCTAGGGTCCTTGCTCCCTAAACTCCTATTTCCGCTTTATCGGACACCATTTGGATCATTCATTTTGAGTACCATGGTTGTATGGTATAACATGCTTTTATTATGCTACATACATAAGTATACCGGTGAATTTTTTTTGTGAAAGGAAAAAAAGATGTAACAGATGAACGAAGTAGAAGCTTATGGTATAGATAATTTACAATATATTTTATTTCAAAGTAAACTTAAATCTTGAAGAATAAAAATGCGATTAAATATATAATTAAATTCAAAATCTTATCAATCAATAAAATTTTACTTGTGACCAGTATCAATAAATTGATAACAGTCTTTACTGGCCGCTAGGTAAAGGTTTTAATTCAAACTGTAGTATTCATCGAGAAATCAATTTGAAAAAATTACTTTAATTTATGAATAAAAAATGATTAAATTTCTAAACATCTATACCATAGGCTTGTACTTTGTTTACCTATTATAACCTATTTTATTTTTGCGGTAAAAAGTCACTCAGCGTTATATATAGCTTCTTTTAATAGTTTCGGGGTATATCTTATTTCATTTCATATTATTGTTTGTCATAAAATTAACTTATGACTATTTATATATCGTTTATAAAAGTAATTTGTAAATTATTTTAAGCTTGCATTATGTAGCTCTTCATTTATTTAATTTTACGGGTTTTATTTATTTATATAATGGTGCTCAAAATAGTTCGAAATTACATTATCTCTTTGTGTTCATGGATCGCATATTGGTCTATTAATATGGGAAATTGTATTCTATACTTTAGTATTATACTCAACATTTAGAAATATTTAAATAAGGGTTTATATTTAGTATAGTTTCACCATCATGCATACATTTCCATGCAATCGCGAGCCTCCGGTGGTAAAAGGAACAGCTACTTTGTTCTATTTACTTTTTTTTTTTAAATGGAACCATTAATAAATTTAAAAAGTTACGGTTATTAAAATAACAAATTGTATTGAATTTTTATCGAAAATTACATCGATTTACTAATGTAAACCACAAATTTTTGTTTGTCAAAGTCTATTTTGAATAAATGGCGTTTAATGAGAGCGAAGAACAACTTTTTTATAAATATCAGTTATTCCTTAGTGGAAAAAAGTGTCGCGCAAACTATTTCAAAAAGTTCAGTATTTAAAGGCTGTGAGGTTAATTCAGAAGCAAGTAATTTATTAGCCTAAATTAGACTTAAAAACGACTGTAAAGATTTAACTAGGTTTTCCGAAAATTTAAAACTATGAAATAATTTTTACGTTTATTTAAAATACCAAGTTTTATTGTAATGTAATTAAAAATCGATAATTAATTGTGAATTACGAAAATTTAACTCAGTTGAACAAGTCCTCAGCTGGTTGAATAGATTGTAATTATTTTATTGTGCTAAAATAAGATTGATTTATCTCTTAGAGGCGTTTAACTATTTAAACATGTGGTAGATGCTGAAAGCTCGATATAAGTGTATTTCGAGTCTCGCGTGCCAATTCGTGCAGCGAGGGGTAGATAGGGAGGTTAGAGTAGGTAGGGCACCGGAGGCCGCAGCAAGTCCCATGTCCGTCCGCAGCTGCGCGTGGCTCAGGGCGTGGGCATGGGCGTGCAGGGCCTCATGCTGCATTACGGCGCGCTGCACGTGGCCGCGCTGCCGCAGCCCTACTACTACGGTGCGCCGCCCTACGGACTGGGCCTCGATCACGCCACGCTCAAGGACCTCATCAAGAAGCAGATGTGAGTTTGACACATCCACATAAATTATGTAAAATGTGACGCTCTACATGTGCTATATATATAATATCCACTATCCCACATCGTTCAGAGCCTGAGGGAAACAAACCGGAAAATAGCAGCGTCTTCCTTATAACAACTAAAATAAAAAACTATGGTTGTCAACTCGCTTGCCAAGCGTGGCACCTATGGCAATTATCCCCCTGTGAGACAGTCTATGGCGACGGTCTATGTTGAGCAGTGAATCTTTGATAGACTGTAATGGTATTGTTTAAAAAAATCCTGCTGAGTTTCTTGCAGGTCTACACAGGTCAGAGGTTTATTCTGAACCAGTGGTAAAGCTTAAATGATTTTCAGTAAGCATTCTCGTAATCTATATTAAATATGAATTATTCAATGCTATTCTATTGTTCTCGGAAGCGGAATCTATAAAGTTTGGAACTTGGAGAAAAATCTAGTATTTTCTTTAATACATTTGTTCTGGGTGTTTTTACCGTGTAAGAATATTTACTACCCCATATCGTCCCGCGGGTGTTGTAAGAGATGTCAGACGGAAACGGAAACCCTGATAACTACCAAATAAAAATAACAAACTGCGGATGTCGATCTGCGTGATTAGCGTGGCAACTATGGCAAAATCCCCCTATGGTGGAGACTTATGTTCAGCAGTGGACTTTTATAGGCTGTAATTGAACGAACAATGGGTGTTAATAACGCATTTTTGTACTTGCAGCGAGTACTACTTCAGCGCGGACAACCTGGCGCGCGATTTCTTCCTGCGTCGCAAGATGGCGGCCGACGGCACCATCCCGGTGACGTTGATCGCGTCCTTCCACCGCGTGCGAGCTCTCACCGCGGACGTACAGCTCGTGCTCGACGCCATACGGGACTCCGACAAGCTGCAGCTCATCAACGGTTTCAAGGTGCGTACACGTACACGCACACGCATACAAGTTAATATTATTTTTAAATTGAGGTAAGAAACGAGCCAACACAGTCGACTTTATGGGTAAGTGTCTATGGCAAAGCATGGACACCTGCAAGAGTAGACCATGGACCCCTACTAGAAAGCTACAGATGCGTTATCACCTGAGGAGACTAGGATGGAATGCTTCACTGCCTATATAACTAGAATGTATTCCAATAGGTACATTACCAACTGTATCTCTATGTGTGGAAAATTGGTATTTTTTCAAATTTAAATGGTGATCTTTAAATTTACAATGTTTACCCTTGGGTTTTCAACCTGTTTAATTAAAAAAATAATTAATATCGGTATACTATTGGCGAAGAACAAAGATATCGCGTAACTTACACGTACAAATGAATTACATTTTTTACTTTAACTTAACTTTAATGACAATAGTTTAGTCACACATATACATTGCCTTTGTAATCCCCGAGGATGTAGGCAATGTCTAAAGGTCAGCGACTTGGACCATGTTTAACCAAAAAATGATGAAAATTGTGAAAGAAGTGATAGGTGGCGATAGGCCTACACAATCACAAATGCAATATCCATAAATATATATTTGACATGGTAGAGCCATATATTTGTAGCTAGAATGGGTCGGCTCGACCGGGGAAGAACCACGCTCTCACAGAATATCAGCGTAAAGCAGTTGCTTATTGCTGTTGTGTTTCGTGTGGTGAGTGTAGAGATTCGGAGAAGGCTGATGGACGGATGACTCACGGCTGACAATGCATCAACAAACCATTTACAACCAACTAGGCTAGTAACACTGTTGGCACGTTGTCTTTTAAGTCCTACAAAACAAGGCACCTGTAAGTCCCAAACCAACATACCGACAATGATTTAGAGGTTTTAATAAAAAAAATTGTTTATGTATAATGTCATTGGTTTCCGGCACAGGTCCGAACAGCTATCGAGCCTACGAAATGGCCAATATTGGATATCACATCGGGGACCATCTCCGATGAGGGTGATAAAAACGAAAGGACAGATAAACCAGAGAAAAACGAAAAAACCGACAAACCGACTGAAGATACAGGCATCAAGGATAAAAGCAAAGAACCTTCCACAAACACAGCAGATCAATCAAAACCGGAAGAGCCAAAAAACGATGCAGAAGTAGCGAAGGACAAAACAGAAGAGGTAAAAGAAGAGATCAGTAATAAGAAAGTAGAGAAGATGGAAGAAGCACCGAGTATAGAAAAGAAGGAGAATCAAACTGAAACTGAATACAAGAAAGAAGATGAAGGTCCTAAAGAAACATCCGTTAAGACTGAGGTATGATATATTTTTAATTATTAATGTTACTAACAAAAATATTCTTTTCCAATGTATAGATATTGATAATAAACTCAATATTTATTTAGAAATATATTGAAGCTTCTATCACAGACGGCGCCTGTAGCGAACGCTAGCGAACAGAAGCCCAATGAGGTGAAAGAAGAGGAGAAAAAAGAAGTGAAAACACAAGAGTCTGATGAGAAAGAGAAGAGAACGACCGAGTCCAATGAAGATCCTCCGCTACAATCCGAGAACACTGAAGAGAAACCAGGAGAGAAAAAGTGAGTTGAGTTTTTATTGTCAACTAGCTATTCTTAGTCCGAGTTGAATTCATTACGATTGGATTTTATTGTTCTTTTTTTCCATGGAACCCTAATTCTTTTTCTAAAATAATAGTAGCGTAAGCCTTATAACATTAGCTGTCTAGCAGTGAAAGTACTGTTAAAATGGGTCCAGCCGTTTCGTAGATTAGCCGGAACAAACAAACGATTTTTTTAAAGTGTTTTTGTGATAAGTAATATATATAATAATATATTTTCATATGCATTTAGTAATAAGCTGTTATTTTGACATTACAAACAGACACTTCAATTTTATTAATTTGTACAGATAAAACATAAATCTTTACTTGCAAGAGTCACTGTATAAAAAGATGTTACAATTTATATAGATAACATGTATATGGGCAGGCCATATAGTTCCGACAACCGATGGGGGGAAAGTTTACGAGTAACAGCCTCATACCGGTTGAACCGGCAAAGTTTAGTACAGTTCTCTAATAGATGAAGTATCGACCTGATGAAATACGCAGGTAATTGGTGGATGCCAGTTATTCAAGACCATATTTTATTGCAATCTATGACGGAGGCCTATGTTTCAGCAGTGGACTTTGAAAAGCTATAATAATTTGTATATTTTTAGTAGCCTATAGCATTCATTAAGATTGCATAATGCATATATTAGTGGTCAAAGTTCATGGCTACTGTCGTGCGCGGGGCGGGTTCAGATTACGGCTGGAGTTCAAAGCTTATACAGAATATGTGGGTTTCAAGCCTCATTTACATTCAGCCCTTGCCACTACTCCTCGCGCTGCCGGCCATACCTCACTAAATACTGCCGTAGCAGGATCCAGAGGAGTGTGTATTCACATTCTGCCCTACCATTCACATAACTTTCGACTTTCACTTTCGACTTCCTTTGCAAACGTCGAAACAATTACAGCGTCCGTGCTGTGTCTTTTTTTTATAAATGTTAGTAATCTTATTAATTAACATTACTAATATTCCTTGTAATCACTCCTGTTATGCTTGAAACGCTTGTGTTAGGAGTGGTCCACGACAGTAGTCGAACGGCGGATTCGAACCCACGACCTTTGAGTTCGCGATCCGCGCCTTTTTTTGTAATACAAAATTATGTTAATAATTTAAAAAAATCAAATTCAAAATAAGAAAACTTGTTGTCGTCGAAGATGATGGATTATCGTTTTTATCGTTGAAATCCCATATAGTTTTTTCTGATTCAAACAGTTCTAAAAACTTGATTGTATTTTCTTTACTCCACTCGAAAGGCATTTAGGCAGGTCGTACTTTTTTTTTTAAATAAGACGGCACGCTCGTCCATTCGTCCAGGCGCTTGGCGCGAAGTGAGCGATGGAGCAGAATGTGAACACTCACTCCCGCTCGCGCAGCCCGTCCTTTGACTTCTGCACAAAAAACCGACAATCGCGGGAGCGTCGGGCTGCGGCAGCGGCATGGGCAGTGACAGCGCGAGTAGCCTGTTTACATACTGCCCTGCCCACTTCCCCGCTCACTACCCTGCCCGGAAAGGCTGAATGTAAATGGGGCATCGGGTTTGGATTTAATATGATTATCTAAATGTCTCTCGTACATTTTTTTTTATTTACAAGTGTTTTGTACAAGTAAAATTGTTCACACAGCGTAAAGTGACGCGGTTCCGTGGCGCAGTGGCTTAGGAATGAGTCGCAGTGCTTAGAGCCACGGGTTCGAACCCCGCACGGAACAAGAATTTATATGGCCTACAAATTATTGTTCCGGGTCTAGATGTTTGTCTTTGTGAAAAGTATGTTTGATAACAACTCCCATGAAACAGGAGAAAATCCTAGTGTGGAGGTAACATTTTTCTCAAATTACAAAATCCATCTGTGAATTTTGTAATTAATAGACAGTTACATGTATCATTGATTGAGAAATTAAAATGGAGAATCGTCACCCTAAGGACTCAGATGGGAATGCATTATCAGTATTAAAAAGGTGTTCAGGTTTTATCACGCACTATAAAATAAACAACAGGTATATTGTACTATTTAATGACGATATTTCTTTAAGAGTTTAGTTCACCTTTAGTAAGTTGACCCATTTTTTCTATAGAAATCTAAATTTAAAAAAAAATTAAATAGGGCGGTAGATGACTGCAGTCGTCTTATTTTCAGGATTCTTTAACGTCTAAGAGGAATTGACTTACTTCTTCACCACAGAGCCTCTCAAAAAATATAGGAGGTCTGCGCCCAAATAAAACATAAGGAATGTATGTGGGCTGTTTTTGTTCTAAATCGAATCGTCTTTCTTAAGGAAAGATTTAATTACGTACGCGTAAAATGTTGGTGAACGTTTTAATTCTATCAATAACTGTTTCAATTTCAGTCGCGATAATTGATAAGTCTGAAAGACGCTATTGACCTTGTGTATTGCTCAAGTAAGTATAGATGCGCTTCAGAGATGAGAAAGCACGTTCCGCGGAGGAACTTGTGGCTGGAATAGTTCCGACAAGATAAGCTAACTTTAAAAGCTGGGAAAAGGCCTCTTCAATACTATTTTCGTTTATAAAGTCAATGAGTTCGAAAACATTGCGGTCTTATAATTCAGGGAAGGAATACAATGAAATCAATTGGTTTTCAATGTTTGTTTATCAAAATGGTTTATGTAATTTTCAAATAATGAATCTAATGCCTCTAAAGGAAAATCTGAACGATATTTTTCGAATAGTTTGTTGTTAAACAATTGGAAAAATTTTAATTTGAAAATTTCAGAATATGAGCCATTAATTTCTGAAGATATGTTATCAATTATTTCAACAAAAATTCGTTTGTATTCTGTCTGAGCACAGCGCACATTGCGTCTCAAACGAGGATCTGAGTTATTTTGCAATGTGTTTTCATAAATGTGATCAAAATCAGTACGTAACCGTGTCTGAAACTCCCTGCAATAACTGACATCAACTTGTGATTTTTGTAAAATATTGTACAAGCAGTCGGTTTTTTCGAATACCCGGTGTATTCATTTTATTTATACATCTGTTTATTTAATAAAATACTTTTATTACAAGTTTCCAAAATATCTGGTTATTAAAGATAAATGGATATATTTATTCTAAACGTATTATTATTTCCCCTTTTTTTCTAATTATGAAACGTCCAAAAGCTAAAGCTAAGACTAAAAGCATCTATTACTGAGACAATTTCAGTTAATTAGTTATATCTTGGTGTGACACTCCTGGAATATCAACGACGCTGAATCGAAAGTTATCGAAACGAGCGTTGGTCTGCCCTATGCCCAAGTGAGAGCGAGCGCGTGATGTCATTCTGTGTTTTTCGAACACTTTAGTTATTGTACCGAGTGGCTACGCCTCCTGAGATTTTGCATTTTTATAAAATATTCCTTAACGCAGTAGTTTAAGGATTAATCTTTGTTGCATGAATGCTAGAGATATTTATAGGCGTAAATGTGTATTTATTATTTCTCTATGTGTGAGAGCTGCGAGAGCGACCTGGCGACACGCGTCCGGATATTAAAAGACAGTAGAAGGCATTTCTATTGTCTTATTATTTAGATTTCTGTGGTCAGGTGCAACGAGAGGCGCTTGCAATCGTATTCTGAGTTAAAAAAGTTTCACTTGTATTTGTATGGGCGTAAGTTTATCCTTCGCACAGACCATCAACCGCTTGTTACGATTTTTGGATCAAAAAAAATTACCTCACACTGCGGCGGGATGATAAGTTAGATGGGCTATTTTGTTATCAGGATATCACTATGAAATACAGTATGTTCGGTCATCAGCAAATCGAGCTGATGCACTTTCTAGATTACCTTTAAACGTGGCCGAGGAATATAGACAAAACGATGATAATATTTATTTAAATTTTATCGAAGAAACATTTTCCCGTAGACTCTAATGAAATACGGTTAATGACGGCAAAAGACAAAATTTTGTCTAGAATTTGCAATTATATTAAATCGGGGTGGCCAGCATCCGGGCCACGCAATGAAGAATACGCACCATATTACAGACGTCGCGACGACTTGTTCACTGAAGGCGGCTGCATTATCTGGGGTTGTCGAGTAGTGCCGGTTGCACTTCGGGTTATAATATTAGAAGAGCTACACGGGTTCCATTTTGTCGTGGTAAAGTGTAAAGAACTGGCTCAAAGTTACATCTGGTTGCCAGGTCTGGATAGACATAGAAAAAATTTGCACGGCATGTAGAACTTATGCAGGAACTGCCGATATGCCAAAGAGATCTCCTGTCGTCCCGTGGCCATGTCTGGCGAAACCATTTGAAAGAATACACATAGACCTTTTTTTCTTTCGTGACGTGACTTATCTAATAATTATCGACGGATTTTCTAAATGGATTGAAGCGATACCAATGACCACTGCTACAGCGTCTAATACTGTAATAAAAAATAAAATTTCACGTCATTTGGAAACGAGAAATTCTTATTGTTTCTACGTAAAAACGGCATCAAGCACATTAATTACTACGGAACCCTATCACTCATCTTCCAACGGCGAGGCGGAAAATGCCGTACGCACTGTAAAAAAAGCATTAAAAAAACTTTGATATAATAACGACTTCTGTTTTTTACAGCGATTTTTATTAGACTATCGGAATAGGATTCATTGTACTACGGGAGAAACACCAGCTAGACTTATGTTTGGACGTCCTCTGAGATCACGGTTTGATATGTTAAAGTACGACTTGGTTGAAGACATATCGAAAAGACTTAAAAAACGTGCGGGAAATAAAGGAGGCACTGATCGACACTGGAAGATGGGAGATTTAGTATGGGCGCGGGACTATAGGAAAACAGACAAGTGATTGAAATGCAGGGTGACCGGTATGCGGGGCCGAAATTTATATGAGGTCGAGTCGACTAACGGTATAAGGTTGGTCCGTCATGTTGATCAGTTACGTTCACTGAATTGGAAGAGACCATTAATAACACTGACGATTGCAGTCCTAACATCTCGCGTTACGAGAAGATACAGAGGCAGCATTCATATTCGGGTCCGATAAAGGAAACTAAGGGTCGTAAGTTGGTAGACTTTCCATAGGCGGCTTTAGACATAAGCGGAGTTGAGGATAGATCTACTATAAATGCTTACTCGGGAAGGAGTAAACGAGTTCGGTTCCCGGTCCAAAGATTTGGATTAGAGTAGACATGTATTATATTTG
>DWHP01007984.1:0-10724 GCA_018247895.1 Parnassius honrathi | reverse complement strand
TTATTATTATTATTGGCATATTTCAGATCTGACAAGAGAGAGATGAAGCTGTCAGCACAACTTCGCCCTTTCCGGAAACTATATTGAACATGTGGAATGATGTTGTTCGCCTCTACGTAACACTCAAGACGCATCTTTATCACGTCTTCATTAAGCTTTCCAACACAGGATGACGATGATATGGACGATATGAGTCAGGATCCTCAGGCGGCCCGTCAAGCCCAAGTAGAGGGACTACACATTGCGCTTTCCAAGATTCAGGAATCCTTTTCAAGTGCCAAAGAGCATTAAGACCAGCTAATAGTCTTTTTTGAACGGACTGATTCAGGTTCTTAATCACAATGTATGGACAAACATCTAAACCAGGGGCTGTGCCTCGTCTGGACTGCAAACCTGCACAAAACCCACTCCAAATAAAGGGTTCTATGAGGAAACTGGACTTCTGAAGGCTATTATTAATTTGAAAATAATTCTCCAGATTATCAACAACCCTACATCCATTTTGAGATAATTTCTCTAAGAGAGGGGCAAGAAATTCATCCTTATATGTTCTACTATTACACTTTATTCGTTCAAATAACTTGATGTATTTTCAAATAATATTAACAGGTGTAGTTCTGTTAGAAGTATTATGGATGTTCGCCCAACCACCGCGTTTAAGTTCTGAAATGGTCTTTTTCTTAACAGCATTAAGTCTCCCGCAACTAATATAATTATCAATGGTTGGATCCTTTCTGCACAGTTTCAAAGCGTCATAAGTTTGAACAACACTACACTCACACGCGTCACCCCACCAAGGTGCTGGAGGCTTGCAACGATAGTTATTTGCTTCGACAAACTTTGGAACAGTATCCCTCTTAAGTGCATCGAGCCCTTCGACAAATTCGTCACACGACTGCAATGGATTCTCATTATTAACTTCAAAATTAAAAAAACAACTATAGACAGCTCATTGTATCCCGTCCAGTCTGTCTCGCCGCACAAGAACTTTTCAATGGGAGGATCAATTTGGTATCCATCAACGGACAACAAATCACGAGCAAGCGCAGGTAAATGATAGCTCCCCACACAATTATCATGCACCCACCATTCGCACAGTGGAGCGATCGGAGCACTACATAGGCTGACATCAACAGCCGATGGATCTCGGTCAGGATAATTAATAGTAGTGAAGCCACCGTTGTTAAGGGCACACAAATCAAATTCATCAATTAAATCGTATAATTGATGACCCCGACTTTCCGCGGTCACACACCCAAACACCACACGGTGAGTGTTGAAATCTCCAGCCGCAAATATTGGCTTAGGCAAATCTCTAATTATATCACGCGGTTTACCCATTCCGAAGTTACCATTCGAGGGAGGGCAGCACACACATAAATTCGTTCAGTGCCTACCACTTACATATACCGACAATGCTACAGTCCGAATGTCTTGGCAAAATCTGGTTTGAACAATATTATATGCAAAATACGGTTTGATCAAAATTGCCACTCCACCGTGCTTACTCCGGGCATTGTGATAGTGGGAATTATATCCCGAAATTTCAAATTGCTGAGAATCTTTAAGCCAAGTTTCATTGAGCAGACACACATCAACATTTTGCTCAGCTAAAAATTTAGACAATAAGCGTCCCCTCCTATGTATACTTCGGATATCGTACTGAGATACACACAACCGCCATATGTTCTGCACAGTACTGTCCATTAATGTGACAGATCTTTCAAAAGTAAGTCTTTTATGAACAGTGTAGTCACAGGTTCACCATCTGTTCCATTACCCAATTCAATCAACGTCCGGATCACCGCCATCAGAACACTCCCATTGTTTGCAATCCGAGCGCCAAGCCGAGCTTGGTTCAAGTTGGGTTCAGGCACTGCCCTATTTACAATATTTACAATTTTTACATTCTCATCCAATCTATGTATATTTTATTCCATTGATGGTAAGGTCTTAACAATGCCGCTCGACTGCGCCAGCAAAGATGGAAAATCAGATGACCTAACCGTACCAGCCACAGAGACATAAGCAATTTTACCCTTTTTTTCAAGTATTTTTTTCATTTTTATTGGGCAAGACTTGGAAATGGTCTGCTGAGGGCCACCGTAATTGACCCAACACAGGTTCTCTCTCGCTGCCCAAGTTACGATATGGCGGCGATCGAAAGACTTTAAAAAAAAATAATTAATTTAATTTCAGAAAAATAACAACAATAATTAATTCAAAGTGTAAAAGTACAAAAGAAGTTAAGTTATGCGTGGATGGTGTCAGACTGCGAGACAGTCCCATTGTCTTCACGACGATTCTTTCCGCAGCGCAAGCATTCTACATATATCCATTGTTCCGTTTAACTGCTATGTCAGCCCGATTCCGGGGCTACGATACGTCAACTCGGGACTTACGCAACTTTAATACTGCTAGTTTTGAAGAAGCGATCGAGTGGAACTAGGGCTTCAAAGTCTTTGCCAGAGATCCGTCTGCCAGAAAGATCCAACTGTCGCACCTGCACCAAGCTGGAGACCGAATATGGCAGCATCGTTTCCGAGACACCTGAGATTTTGAGTGAGATTGAGAGGTTCTATGGGCGGATGTAATGTGCGTATGCAGATGTGCATCTATGGAGCCACACGCAAATGTGAGTAACGATCCAAGAGCAAGTCTTATCCGACACTATTTCGATGATTTCCAGGACGTCAGTCTGAGCGACTTTAGAATGTCTTTCCAGTACCTTAAAAATGGCAAGGCCCCGGGCGAGGATGGAATTACAGCGGAGCTTCCGACAGCGGTTGGAAAACCGGTACTTGAAGTCCTTCAGAAGATCTTTAATTCCGTCCTCCATGGTGGGACTACTCCGGAGGCGTGAAGCAGAAGTGCGGTGGTCTAGTTCCTCAAGAAAGGCGACAACGCTCTCTTGAAGAACTACAGACCGATTTCCCTTCTGAGCCGCGTCTACGTGCTAATTTCGAGAGTCATTACGAATCGTCTCTCATGCAGACTCGACGACTTCCAGCCTCCCGAACAAGACTGTTTCCAAAAAGGATTTAGACCCATAGACCAAATACATACCCTTCGGCAAATTGTACAGAAGTTCAAAGAGTACAATCTGCCACTTTGTCTTGCGTATGTGGACTACGAGAAAGCCTTTGATTCAACCGAAATTCGGGCAATGGTGCAGTTCCTTCAGCGGTGACAATTTGACTGTCGATATATTGAAGTGCAGAAATGTTTGTACAGTAAGGCTACGATGGAAACCCGAGTACAGAACCTGAGTACGAAACCTATTCAACTGCAGAGAGGTGTAAGATAGGGTGACGTAATATCCCCGAAACTACTTCACCACTGCATCGGAAGACGTTTTCAAGCTATTGGACTGGAAATGATACGGTATTAACGTCAGTGGCGAGTACATCATTTACCTTCGATTAGCCGACGATATAGTCAATATTGCAAAATGGCTGAAGGACCGAAGCACTACGCTTAATAACTTCAATATGTCTCCCAACGGATAGGTCTTAAGATGAACATGGACAAATAAAATACATGTGTAATATCAATGTTAGTGGGGTTGTTGGGAGCACTAATCTCGAAATTGTTAATTGATAGAATCAGGCGTTTCTTTGGAGAAATCCATTATAATTAATAGTTACTTTGCAACCATCCGCTCAGTTAAATACAATGATGTGTCTTATCTAGATTGAAGAGCACCTCCCGCCCTGCCTCAATTGCGTGCACTAATCCCGTCACTACTAATCCCAGCTTATGTCTTAGCGGTCAGCCGCCGTAGAGTCTCCATCACCTGAATATGCCTCGTTTAGAGGCGAAACACGCGTCATATTATCGTCGATGGTGTGTCTTTTCTAGAATAGTGGGGTTGGGAGTAGTGATGCTGGGATTAGTGGTGACGGGATTAGTGCACGCAATAGAGGGAGGGCGGGAGGTGCTCTTCCATCCACGTAACACACATCATTGTATTTAACTTAGCGGATGGTTGCAAAGTAACTATTAATATCTTTACTCGAAGTTGTTGACGAGTATGTTTACCTGGCACAAGTAGTCCGACTAGGTTAGTTAAACTTCGACCGAGAGGTCAATCGACGGATTAAACTCGGCTGGGTAGCTTTCGGGAGATTACGACACATCTTCTCGTCAGGCATACCTCAAAACCGCAAAACTAGATTGTACAACAAGTGCGTGTTGCCAGTGATAACCTATGGATCTGAGATGTGGTCCTTCACTGCTGGCCGTATAAGGACGCTCAAGGTCATATAGCTGGCTATGGAGAGGGCTGTGCTCTGGGGTTTTCTGTGTGCTAAACGTAGAAATGAGGATATACGCATTAGACTCAGTGAGTGACCGACATAGCCCAAAGGATTAGTAAGCTGAAATGGCAATGGGCATACCATATGGCTCGAAGAACCGACAACCGATGGGGAAAAAGGTTCTCGGGTGGCAACCTCGTACCGGTAGGCAAAGTGTAGGGTGACCGCCCACTAGATGGAGTGACGACCTGGTGAGACATGCAGGAAGTCGATGGATGCAGGTGGCTCAGGAACTTGCTTCGTGGCATTCTTTGGAAGAGGCCTATGTTCACTAGTGTACTTATGAAAGGCTGTAATGATGAACCATAGATATTATGATATCTACAAAGAGTATGATGTGAACTTGTTATTGTTGTTTTTACTATCTGCAAATTAAGGCTAGAAAAGTCACAAACTATACAGTCTACTCAAATGTGCATTTTTATAAAGCCTTATTTAAAGACATGGCCAAATAAACTACAATTTATTCATTTATGACATTGTCTTGGATATTATTATTCTTTAATTTTGGTATTATAGTTGCGACTTTATTGATACAAATGTTGGTATTTACGGGTTTATATCGGTAAATGCTCAGTTAAATTGATGTTATACAGAGAGCAATATAAAATTTATCTTTAAATATATCGAATTATATATTCTTTGCAGCGAACCACTCCATAACTTTATAATTAGCAATATATAGAAAACGTTATTTTCTCTATCTGGTATGCGCAGAGTACTTTTTGTATACCTGATGTGATATAGAGTTAGAGGAGGGATCCCCAGAGAGGGAGGAGGGATTTGTATGGAGTCGTTATTCTTCCCCTTTAGGGGTATATATGTTCTGTGAGGGATCCTCTAACGGATTGCTGCTCTTGTTTTAATAATTAAATAATTATTTGAAGTTGATTTTCATACGTATTTACTACACTAAGTGGTGTCATTTAGTGTATTAAATGTTTGTGCATGTGAACAATTAATGGAAATGACATAACAAATGCATGTAACAATCAGCGATCGGAAACGAAATCTTCTAGTAAAGTGCTGACATAGATAAGAGCGTGAGTGCTAAGATATATTTCCTTTTCGTTCATTGTTCGCGAACTAAACAAAACTATCAAGTTGTGATACAAATCTCTTAAAAACTTCATAATATTAACATATTATCGTGAATTTTTATGAAAAAAATAAATACAAATCATGTAAGGCTGTATTTTCTAAAATTTTTGCACGCCTTCATTTGAATTGTAAATGCAGCAATCTATGGAATTGCTACTTGACATTGAAAGTTTCAAACTTCAATTTTTAAAAAACCTTCAAAATTTTGAAAACATTTATATGACTTTCCATCACTTTACGGATTCAAATAAAGCATTGAGCTATTGATTATTAAATGATTGTGTAGATACCACTTATAATATTGAATATGATCCGAGAAGATGATCCCCAATTTCGAATTACGCCATTTCAACAAATGGCATCAGCCTGTTCTGGTGCCTTAATAACATCTCTTTTCAGTAAGTTATCAATCATTATCTGGATCTAAAACAGTTCTTTTATAAATTAAGCTATAAATAAATGTAATTTTTACTTACCAAAAAAAAAAAAAACCAACCAACTTCTACAAATCTGGAAATAGTTATATCATATTATGTTTGTATTTAAATTTTACAGCTATTAATATATTCACACATGGTTACATACAGGTAGCTTGATTTGATAACTATGTTACGCTAAATTTTATATCCTTCTCTTTAAGTGACGCCATTAGATGTAGTTAAAATAAGGTTACAAGCACAACAGAAGGCGTTATTGTCAAATAAATGTTATTTGTATTGCAATGGTCTTATGGAGCATCTTTGTCCTTGTGGTGAAACTGGTTGGATACCAAGAAGAGTACACTTCCATGGTACAATAGTAAGTTTTTATTTATCTTTAAATTTACATCATCTAGAGTTATGGTTTTAGGAAAACCTGCCAAAAAAACCTGCAAAAATTTTATAGTATCTGAGCATCCTTTATTAAATCTCTACTAACTCCAGTAATATTGTTAATTGCTATTTAAAATAATAGTCTACCACATGTTTGAGAGTGAAAGTAAACCTGCTTGTAAAATGAGAATTAAATAAGATATAGATATTCTAATACCAACACTGGAGTATTTCTATACCTTTTTTTTGAAAAGGCCTATGCCTAGTGCAGTGATAAAGAAGTATAACTTCACTTTCATCTTTAGGCACAAATATTGTCTAATAATCATGAATATCCAAGTGAGAAAATTAGCTGCTGCTTTTATATACTTTGGGTTTAATTAATTACAATTTTTTTATTTGTTTTTATTGACTGTTTTGTGTCTATGTCATTTTAAATATTTATAGGTGGATACTAATTTCAGTAATATTGTGCTTAATCAAATGTTTTCTAGACAAAATCATGTCATGCACAAGTTGTGTATTATGAGGTATGATCTAATAAATCTACAATAATACCCTGTTGCATGCCTTAGTGGATTTTTATATGGAAATATGTAGTTTTTAAGAAATTATTTTTTTAATTTTTGAGGTTGATTGGGGTTATAAATATCCTGCAGCTCAGTTTTGTTTGGAGATTTTAGTGTAGTTCCTGTGTACCTATGCTAGGCAAACTAATTGGTTAGTAGATAATGCCTAAAGGCAAATCTGTCTTTTATATGTGTTTAACCTTTGGTGCAATGACAAGCTTTAGGTCTTTGGTGACAACAATGCGCTAGTTAAGCGAGGGTGCCTAGATAGTGATTTCAAAGAGTTTTCAAGCGTATCTAAGTGTCCTATCATATTCTGGTCTTCAGGAGGAATTGGTAGGTGGTAACAACCCTCAACCTGCTATTAAGGTTTCTAATTTTCTTTTTAAGGTATAATGAATAGATAACTTAAAAAAAAAATATTTCTTTGAACTCTCGAGTTACTGAAAATTCACTTTCAATAATTGTGTAGCTATTGGCTAGTGTCATCACCATAGAATACTATAATACATACATAATAGAACGGGGGAGTGGGTGGAGCCTGTGAAGCCACTAAAATGCCACTAACACGTCAATTCACACGTATAAATGTCAACATGGGATGTGTTTTGACATTACAATCGTTCCCAAATTTCGCATGCAAATTATTTAGAAAATGTCAAATTGCACGCTATTTGCAAATAAATATGTATTAAAATGCATCTGTCAACACAGCAAATTGGGTTTGTAGTAGGGATTAACTAATAATACAATGTAATTTCTTGTGTGTGTGCTCTGGGCGACGCTTATCCTCGTACAAAATATTGTTGACAGCCATTCTATTGAGTATTATACTATTATATGGTAATCACACTATTCCATAATTTAGTAAAGATTTGTTGCCTAAGAACCATCTCAGAAACGACAGGAGGACTGTGCTCAGTAGTGGGACATATATATGGTTTGTATATTACTCCTAGCAAAGTGAAGAAGAAAGCCTTGCTACACCGCTATTCTTGTATCTGCAGTCCACCATAGTTTTGTTGGGTAGATTTGTTGTGTGTGGATCCCTCTTAGTCAATTGTGAGTGACACAGCTTCTAACAATGACATATCTCTTTACAGGATGCATTCTATAAAATAGCTAAATTAGAAGGTGTTCCAGCATTATGGTCTGGGTTGAGCCCAACCCTTGTCCTTGCGTTACCTTGTACAGTTATATACTTTGTAACTTATGAACAACTTAGATATAAAACCAAAACTCTATATAATAAGCTTTCAGGAACTGGTAAGTAAGTTCAGAATTATGTCAAAAAATAAATAATTTTTAAGCTGCATGCTTAAATTTTAAATTTAGCAGTACAAACACTAACACCAAAAGGATGTACACCATCACCTTTAGGTGTTAGTGTTTATAGTTGTTAATATCAAATAAAATTATGCAAAATTACCTTAACAATAATTTGTATTTATTTATCTAGCTGCGTCACATGGTTTAGTGGTTAAATTTACATTAAATAAGTAACATTAAAAAAAATTATGTATTAAAAAATATTGTAAATAAAATTGACAATAAAAATATTGTCAATTTTTTTTATATTTTTACATTGTTATCTGATTCTGAACTATGTAAAATTTCAAGTGTCTAGCTCATCGAGATTGGGATTCCTCGCTCGACTTGCATCAACATTCAGTTACCATGGATGTATTGCAAGCTGTGTTCAAGCGAATCAATTGCACATTTGGTTGACATTGTGCATTCGTCCTACACTATTGATTTGCATTTTTCTTCAACAGAATGCCACAACACTTCTTCTGGCTAAAGTAGGATGTAGGTGTTTCCTCACACCCAAGGTTTAGCGGAATTTTGAACATCAAGTGACCATTTCTTACACCACTGAGCAAAGTCAGCTATCTCCGAGGAAATGACAGCTAACAAGATATTTTTGTCTTTGTGCAACTTAACCAGCAGAAATTTTTTACAGACATGTTTTACCTGTACCACCTCGTATGTTCAAAATATAACGGTCACCTTCTGTACTCTCCACTAGTTTGCGGCTGCAGTGTCCTAATTGAGCTTCCTGAGTAAATCAGTGGACATCTTCATGATAACACTAGCATTTGTATGCCATTATTAGATAGCTGTTTACCTGCTCTTATGAAAACTGTCCACAATAAGTTTGATTCGTTAAAATATACATTGCTGGTTTGTGTTGTCACTAGATACTTGTGGACAATATTTTCTGATAAAGCATTTTGTATTTATCCCAAAGTTGCAAAGGGTTCGAGAGAGTGCAAGTGGTGATCATAATGGTAAAGATTTCTTCTAGCACTCTGAACTGGCACAATATGACATCTTTCACTGTAGCTTCCTTCCTTCCCTTCATTGATCAGCATATTCCAACAGTCTAATCGTCTCACATGCTTCCAGGGACATTCTTTTTGCGTGCTTGTCGATTATTTTGAAAGCTTGAAATCTATAGGGCCTCAGAAGTAGTTCAGCAGCAACCACACATGGTAACACTCAAGTGTGTTACGTGTACGGCGTACATTCTACCGCCAATCATCTGATGCCTTTACATCAGGTCAATCTTCAACAGGGTGCTCTTCAGACGGTTGTTGCTTACTTTAAATTTGCATCATTCTACAAAAAATACTGTGGCATTGCGTACAGCAAACTTATGGTATAGTCATCTAACTGGCACAAATGGAAAAATGCAATAAGGGTGGTGTCGCTACTCGAACGTGTTAATTGACTTCCGTAAAGGAAAGATATAAAATATATTCCATAATAAATGTAGGGTGTCCTCTCGTGCAGCGGTAAACTTTCGCCGTTTTCCCAACATTCGCCATGCCACTTCCTTGCTGCTCACATATTGGCTCTAAACATGTGCACTTCTTCTCCCAGATTACTATTAATGTTGCCATTCTATGGTACAATGAATGTTGCCTGTGGTCACCCCTTTAGTATGTACTTGCAAATATACCTTATTGTCTGGATTGAGATGTAAAACTACATTGATGTAAGCATTAAAATTTTTGGACAGATGGAGTAGAGCAGGCAGGCCCAGTCGTTGATAACTACTTCATCTTGCAAGATACCTTTAATGCACAGGAACGCCGAGTTCAGCGTTTCGCTAAGTCCGTGAATCACGCTCATGGTAACGATTTCGTGCAATGTGCGTTGCTCCCGAATTCAAACTTAATCAAGGTTTTCATTGGAGCAACTTCACAGATATGATCTTGTAAATTTGATATGGGTGCAACTTCTCTATCAAAACACAAAAAAAAAACAAAGCAAACTTCGCTTTAGCCACTAAATGGAGTAAATAAAGCATCGTGCCCAAACAGAAACATGTAGTTTGGTGTCCTCACCTGGTTCACCAGTTTTTGTATTGTGGAGTATGGTTGGTTTCTGTCCGTCATCATCATCTGGTCATTAATCTCGGTTCACGCTGGGTTACACGTAAACGTGATGAAGGTATGTGACAATAAAAGATTGATGTGATCTATCTAACTTATATAATAAAATTGTTGCCAAGGCCTAGGTACTTTGGCTGTTAAGTATGTTCACAATTTAGCCCCGAAAAATAAGTGGCCCGGGTTAATTCCATTGTAGGCATTAAGAGATGAAATCAATTAATAAAAATATTGTATTTTTGGTGTAATATAAATTTAGTATTATGTTGACTAAAAAACAAAGACATCTTTGACCTTACTCTATGTTTTATTTTTTTATTTTTTTTATAGGATAGGGTGACAAACGAGCACACAGTCCGCCTGATGGTAAGTCGTTGCTGCGGCCCATAGACATCTACATCTATCCTCGATTACAAATTAAAATGCAAATGCGTTGTCACCCGTAAGAACTAAGATGGAATGCCTTGTTTCCAGTAAAAAGGGTCTCCGGTTCTCTACACTCACCATACGAAATACAGCAGCATT
>DWHP01007983.1:0-10724 GCA_018247895.1 Parnassius honrathi | reverse complement strand
GTATCCTTACGTAGCTCACGCAGGGCATAGCAAAAACTGCTCAACTTACTCACTACTCTTTCTACATGACTTTTCCATGAAAAAGTTGAGTCAATTGTTATCCCGAGGAGTGAAAATGTGCGAATTTATTCAATATTCTTTATACATCTTCATCACTCATCACATCTTCCTTAATTTGGAGCATTCTAAATTTCTAAGATGCAGTCAAATACATAATATTTATGTATCTCGCTCTATATTAGAAATGTTTTCTTCTTATGTATTTTGAAGATTTCTTTTTGACATTGTACGGAATCGAATTTCAGCACCATATTGATTCTATGTCCCTTTATTCATTGAACATTTTGTAGGAATCTTTTGTTCCTATTTATTGGAATGTGATTTGTTAAGTTTTTTATGACTTTCTCCATTTCCTTTAATCACTTTTCGATGTGTACTTTCTTTGAGGACATCAAATAACGCTTTTCGTCACTTTATTGCCTCATTCCATTGAAATTACATGGTAATGTATATTGACAATGGGAAAAACTGGATACTGGATTGCGGTTAAAGGAGACGTAAAAGTAATAAAATATATTTTAACAGTACAGTAACCAAATATTGAATTTGAAATTGAGTAGAGTATAAATATGTTTTTGTTCTGTTTCATCTTCAAAAAAAAAAATAGAAATGAGAGGCCGTGAGTTGTAATTTTTAACCGTTTTTGTTAACGGGTCCATCTCAAAAACTGAACTTTAGGATTTTAAAATTTCAGTATATAATCTTGAAAATGATAACGATTCATAATGTAGTTTGTAAGCTGAAAGACCAAATCAAACACAATTTTTAAGTTTTCTTTTCCTTTTATAGGTGGTTGCGATGTTTAGCTCGGAAACGATATATTTAATTGGTCGTAATATACACGGAAACTTCAAAAAACGAGGTCCGGCTCTCGCACCTGTTCGGTTTCATTTTTTTTCAACATCCGCTTCAGCAGTTTAATGTCCTCCAGACCGAATTCCGGCCACGGCGGACTGCCTCAACGGAGGCTAGCCATCGGCGCAGGCCAGGATTATAGTGCCCAAGTGTATGCGCAAGCACAGGTGCACTCTCTATTCCCTCACTCTCATAATCCGATGGGACCGTAAACCGACACGACCGGAGAGAAATCAGGCGCAGGACCAACAGCTTTACGTGCTTTCCGAGGCACGGGGATGAGACACCGCCAACTTCCTGACTCCGGGCAACTACTGAGCATTTTTTGATGGAAGAACTCAATAATTAATTTTTTGGCCCAACCCGGGATTGGAACCCAGGACCTCATGATCAGCAGTTGCACTGCTACAACCACTAGACCAACGAGGCAGTCAAATAAAAATATACAGTATAATTATATCATATCGTAGTATGTACACTCAGTAAGTGCCTCTAATAAATAAATAAAAAAATCAATCACAGGTATGTTTATGTTTTATTATTATTATGCTATCTTTGATCAATGCTATTTTTATTGAAAACAACATGTCATAAAATTCATGATATATGGGAATTATAACACAAAACGCATTTTCACACATTAGACCTTGTAGAAGAGAAAAATTAGTGTGATTAGATTTACATGGTTTATAGTGAAAACTGCGCTAGCACTTCTTATTAGTTTGTTGTGAAAACTAACACTACATTTGATTTTAGTTACTTCTGACTACTTTATTTCTCATGTGAATGACACAGTATTTGAAATGGAAATTTTATAAATTGTTACGAGAAGGTAACTGTAGGAAGGTGATTGTACGAGTTAGCAAATAACTTTTAAAAACGGACAATTTTCTTACCTTTTATATAAAAAACGAACAACAAACTTACTTTTGTACCAACCATTTTTTTATTAATGTTGTGTTCTCCTGCACTCACCCAGCGAAAGAAATAGACTGAAGTGTATGTAAGGTAAACTAAACATGATGGGTAGGTAAAGGGGGAAACTCGTCATTTGAAGTAAATCCTCTAATTTAGAGAAGCGTAATTTAGTAACATAACAAATTTCCAAAAAAATTTAGTTGTATAATTAAAATATGTATATAAAATTACATATTTAACTTATTTTATTATTAGAGTAAATATGTCGCAAAATTGCAAAATGTCTTTAAGGAGAGCTCACAACATTTTTACAGTAAATTAATTCTCTTTGAATAATTCTAAAAAATTGTCATCATAGTCTTGTTTAATACCTTTTTAGAACACATTCCTATCGCAGTGTGATTTTAGTTATTAACATTTAATTTATATACATGTCCTAGGCAAATTATATAAACCGAATTTTTGTTAAAAAATATAGTATTCTGTGAGAGTGTGGTACTTCCCCGATCGAGCCGACCCATTTGTGCTACAACTATACTACTAATTTAACTGCAGCATAGCTCTACCACATATAAAAGATTTATAGAGTCAAAACAACTATTAAATATCCATATCTGTAACCGAGGACTACAGGACGGCATATAAGAATTAAAGAAAGCAAGAACGGAAGAGAAGAAGAGAAAATGAGAGCAAGAATTAGCCGCAGCAAGCCTAGCTGCCTTATAGAAAGAAGACTCGGAAAAGAAAGAAGAAGATGACGTCTCCCTCTACTCAAAGTCAGAAGTAAATGCAGGAGTGGACTACTGATTGGAGAATCAACTGAATCGTCTGGTGTTAGCAATCGCCAACGAACTTCACCACACTGCAGTGAAGAATTACACCCTACACATCAGTCACCGGCGGGAGGTCAAACTGACCTAGCCCTCCTAGTTGAATCTATCACTCAGACTGTCAGCGTCGCCCAGCAACCCATTTTCCTCGAGTGGCGGTTTTTCAGTGGATCTCATCAAGAGTCGCTACCCTTCTGCGCCGCCTACTTCGAAACAGAAGCAATGTTCAGCACAGTTGAAAATACAAATCGACTCAGACGAAACCTGAAAGGGAATGCCAAAGAAGCGGTTGAAGGCCTACTTATGACCAACGTGCAACCAGCTGAAGTGATGAAGACTGAAGTCAAGATTCGGAAGACCAAAGTTAAGTAAAGTGGTAGAGTCATGCTGCAGCTATTGTTAATTATATAGTTGTAGCACGAATGGGTCGGCTCACGCGCTCGGAGGGACCACGCTCTCACAGAATACCAGCGTCAAATAGCAGTTTAATGCTGCTGTGTTTTGTATGGTGAGTTTTGAGAACCGGAGACCCTTTTTACTGGAAAAGAGGCATTCCATCTTAGTCCTCAAGGCTGACAACGCATCTGCATTTTGATTCGCAAACAAGGACAGATGTAGATGTCCATGGGCCACAGCAACCACTTACCACTAGGTGGACTGTGTCATCCCTTTTCCTATAAGAAAAAGTTGCC
This sequence comes from Parnassius honrathi, assembly GCA_018247895.1. NCBI lineage: Eukaryota > Metazoa > Arthropoda > Insecta > Lepidoptera > Papilionidae > Parnassius > Parnassius honrathi. The sequence goes on along the minus strand of DWHP01007983.1, from coordinate 7,369 downwards.
ATGCTAGAGATGGAGACCCTTCAGGGTCTGCCGCGCCTTACCGAGTCACGGAAGGACATTTGTATATTCGCCACTAAGGGCGCCAACGTAGTGACGACACTGAAGACTGGGTTGTTTCAACTATATATACAACACTGAACTCGCCAAGAAAATAGTGGACAAGCTACGTAATACTACGACTTCTCAGCCACGTCGCCACGTGAAGATCCTTGCCTCATCAGGATAGAGAAGTTCTTCAAAAGGGTAGCAGAGTTGTGTGAATCTTACGCGCTGCCTGATCAGGTGGCCGCACCTACTACAGTCGTGCCGCAGAGGAAGACGCTAAGGATCAAATACCTGACTGAGAAGTAACGTACACTGAATTGCTTCGTATGTGAAGATACGGGGCACACAACGCAACAGAATGCGAACAGTTCAAGAAGTTGGATGCAAACACAAGATGGCACATGGCCAAGTCTAAACGCATCTGTTTAAATGTCTTGCTATAGGAACGATATACACAACTGCTGACACAAGTCATGTGGTGTCAACAGCTGCGAGTACTCTCATCACGACTTGCTGCACTACGAAAGGAACACAGAGAAGGCAGAAGAAAAGGTAAAGCAAAAGGCAACAAACGTCGTCAATTAAACTTGGACAGTCAAGATTCAATCATTTCTGAAGATCCTACCGATCCAGGTAAAGGGACCGAAAGGAGATGTCAACACCTTCACGTTGATGGACAACGGATCGACAGTCATGCTTGTCATCGACAGCGTAGTAACAAGCGTCGGAGCAACGAGACCCATAGATCCACTGAAGATAGAAACCATCAATGACATATAGACATCAGACTCAGCATTCAGAAGAGTCACCATCAAACTGAAGGGGCTCAACGATCGTGAAGAGCAAATACAAGTGCGCACAGTAAAGAACCCGCAAGTCTTATCTCAAATGGTTATACAAGAACTAGTGGAAGGGTGTCATCACCTCTCTGATATTTGAGGACATCTCACATATGCAAACGCGAAGCCACGAGTACCGATCGGTCAAGACAACTAGTATCTCCTGCTAACAAAAGTCAGAGCAACGGAACCCATAGATCCACTGAAGATAAAAATAATCAACGAGTACCGATCGGTCAAAACGACTGACATCTCCTGCTGCACCCAGTGGCATCTCTCACGCCGCTAGATTGGGTACTGGCATCCAGACACGAACCTTCGGACTGAAGATCAACTTCGTGTCACACATAGAGGATCCAGAAGAGAATCTAGATGACCTAGTGAAGCAATACTACGAGATGGACGTACTCTGCATAAAACCCAAGAGACTGAAAACCAACCCAGAAAAACAAGTAGTTCGTATTCTCGAGAAGGCCACAACGAAGATCGAAGTAGGAAGATTCCAGAGTGACCTTTACGCCACGTAAAGACGATGTCAAGTTTCCGAAATATGTTTTATGTTGTTAACAAGTTTAAGAAATATGGAAAAGAAGATCGATCGTGACCCCGCATTGAAGAAGTAGTACATCGAACAGATGGACGCTCTCATCGCAAAGGAGTACGCTGAACCTGCCCCAAAACTGAAGATAGCTGATAATACTTGATACCTACCTCACTTCGCAGTAGTCTACCCGATAAAGCCAGAAAAACTTCGGATAGTACACGACGCCGCGGTTAACACCAAAGGGGTGGCACTCAATGACATACTGGTCAGAGGTCCTGACCTACTGTAGTCGTTGCCTGGCGTCGTCATTGCAGCTCTAACAACACATGGTCGCAGTCATGGCGGGACACAAGACATGGACACATTGCGATACCTATGGCGCGGGAATCGACGATCAATCTCCAGAAGAGTACAGAATGACATCGTTAATGTTCGAGGCATCAAATTCGCCTTCAACAGCAATCTACGTCAAGAAACTGAACGTGAAGCAGCACCAAGAAACACCCAGACGCCGCAGCTGCCGTTTTACAAAGGCATTATGTCGACGACTATTTAGACAGCTTCAGAACCTTCGAAGACGCCCAACGCATCACGAAAAGTGAGCGAGACGTACAAATGACAGGCAGCTTCAAGTTGAAACAGTGGAAATCGAACTCAGCATCTCTCCTAAAAAAAAGAGCCTACTCCTTTTTTAAAAGCCGGCAACGCATCTGCAATTCTCCTGGTGTTGCAGTTGTTCATAGGCGGTCAGGTGAGCCGTATCCTGGTTTGCCCCCTCTCCTATAAAAAAACACTCGGTGAAGATAATCATACAGAAAACATGGAGCTCTACAAAACAGAAGAAAGGAAATGTGGATGGAGCGTCTAAAGAGTCGCCCCGAAATAGCAATCCCGCGGCAATAGTTTCACTGCAGTGACGACGCCTCACAACTCAGCGATGCCAGCGAATCAGCCTACTCTGTGGTCCCCTTCTGGAGAACAGTGGCAGCAGATAATCGGCCTATCACTCATCATGGTCAAAGTGAAGGTGGCGCCATTAAAGTTGACGTCGATCCGAAGATTAAAACTTCTCTCGCAGAGGCAGTAGTCGAAAAATACGAGGGAAAGCCTGAACGCAAAGTATTCTCTCTTCCAAGGTCATGAAGGTCAGAAGACTCCTGGCTGACGGAAACTGAAATGACAACAGCAGAAGAATCTGCCGATGAAAAGATTATACATCACGTGAGCGACAAGAAAAGACTGCTGCTTACAGAGGGTCTGCCTGATCCAGCGAAGTTCTCCAACTGGGACCGACTCCGATACTCAACCAAACGGAGAGTCAACTACAGACGAACGAAGCAGAATAAAGAAGCTGATCCTGCTTGAAAGAAAAACAAGACTACAGTGAAACATCAGGCGCCCGCGACGACAAATAAGCCGTCACCGGAAGAGAAGAAGGTGCTACCATTCACAGCCGAGCTGCTTAAAACAGCTGAAGAACTTCTTATGCGGTCTTCCCAAGAAGAGTCCTTGGCGGAAGAAATAGATAGTCTTAACAGCGCGAAACCGATCAACAAGGAAAGCCGCCTTCGCCAGCTCAGCGTCGAGTCCATAAACAGCACACTACGACATAGAAGCCGTATGCGAGCAGTCCACGACATGAAGGAAGAATTCAAGAAGCCTTTGATAATCGACGGTGATAATCCTACAGCCAAGTTTTGAGTGCAGGTTATACATCGGCAACTTCATCACGCCGGTGTAGAGGTCACAGTCAACGGGTGCAGACTTGGGTACTGAGACCTGAGCCTTATCACATGCACAATACTGCGAAGATGTTCTCTGTTCTGTAGAATAAAAACTCAAGTACCGCCGCATCCGAGAACCGGGGACTTGCCAGCGTGTTGTTAGCTCATCACAAGCGACCCTTCACTTTCACCAGGGTCGGCTGCTTCGGAACTCTATCAGTGATCATCGAACTAGCTCGAGAGAAGAAATAATTGGCCATCTTCACATGTCTCATGACCTTGAGCCATACATCTGGAATTCGCTGGCTCGTTCAGCGCTGACTCCGCGGTTATGATAGTAAAAAAAAGATTCCACGACGAGGCTACCCGACATAAATATGGTCGGACAACGGCACCAACCTGAAGGCCGCCGACAAGGAACTACGACAAGAGATTGACGCAGCGACTGCGGAGGAAGCAGCAAAGAGGACCATCTGGTGCTACATCCCGCCTAGAGCTCCATTTATGGGTGCAGCCTGGGTGTGAATGGTCCGTTTTGTTAAGACTGCTCTCACCGCGACATTACACGTACGTTATCCCACAGAGAACGTCCTCACAACTCTACTGGCAGAAGTAGAGTACACCGTCAACAGTCGCCTGCTGACTCATGTCTCAGTCGGCACAAAAGCTCAGGAAGCCCTCACTCCTAACCACTTCTTGTTGGGAGGACCAGGGCGTGTTTCGCAACCAGACACTTTCACCGAGTCAGTCAGTCAAGCTGGCGAGCTGCGCAGATGCTAGCCGATATCTTTTGGCTACGCTGAGTGAAGGAGTGCCTCCCTGAGCTCCAAATTCGGCGGGAACCCCCGTGGACGAGGACAACCGGTGCGAGTCAACGACCTCGTACAGATCGTCGACCCCAACCTGCCACACAACGTGTAGATACGTGGAAGAGTCGTCGCTACGTATCCGGGTCCCGACAAGATCGTGTGGACGGTGCTGACCCAGGGAGGTGACCTGCGCCGGCCAGTGAGGAAGCTGTTGATCCTGCCTATACACGGTCGCACGGCGGGAATGATATGTGCGGGACAAAAATAAAAATAGACTGATAGGACGGTACATAAGTAAAAATAAACATTTGAATGTATAGTTTTAGTAAATAATTGTTATAGTTTCAAGGTTTGTTCTTATAGAAGTATGGTCGAGTAGTCGGCACCGTGTAAAGGGGTGGGGGGACATTTCCGCTATTCGACACATTCAATGCACCTGTAGGGCACAAAAAATTTTATTTTAGACATTGATCTATATAGGTTAGTGATACAAAGAATTTAGTTTCTAATACACTGATTATATTATAATTACGAAAGAAATCGTATTATTGCAAAATATTCATGGACAACGTGGTACAGCACTAGTTTACTAGCGGGAGCACGTGCTGTGTATACCGAGCCGCGCACCTCCCACTGACATCTGAAGTAATTATGTTAAAATCAGTGTTTTCTTGTTAGTTTGCTTCCGCTAATCGTTTTTAGAGCTTGTTACTGCACATTTCACCACCCACATCAACACAAGCTCTTTACAAGTCCACCGCTGAACAAAGGCCTCCCCCAAGGAATGTCATAAAGCACATTTCACCATAGTAACTAAAAATTCATATGAAAACAGGAAAAACAATCAGCGCGCGTGTCTGAAACGTCGTGAGCGCCGCGTATCGCGTATTTGGATCTGTTCATACCTGTGCTTACTTTTCATACTTGCTAACTTAAGTTTGTTTATTTATACTCCAAGAGGTGCAATCTCTATAGCAAAAAAATAGTGCACTCTCGTACTTCAACGGGGCTCCAATCCAACACAACTGGAGAGAAATCATGTGCAGGACCAACAACTTTGCTTAGATATACAGCCGTAGCACCAGGAACATTCTTATTGGGACAACTAATTTATCAACTAATTGATTTTCATTCCACTGCAGTAACCAGGAAGATACTGTTCAGGCAAGCTGATATAAAGTGTTGAAATTTTAGAATGGACCGTTGGAGTTAATCTTTTATTGCCAACTGATTTGAGTAGTTCACCTAGTTTCAGTTGGTGTAGTTAACTCGTTGTTCCAGCTTACTAGACTAGTTAATGTGTACACAGGGCATTATTCTTGTAGCAAGAAAGGTTAGGCCTCAGGTGGAGAAGAAGTATAGCCCTTATCAAATTTACACAGGGGGCTATGGCTTGCAATGACTTGCTGCAGTAAGTCTTGAAGATTATTATTCTTTACGCTGACGATATGAAAATCTTATATCCTATTACAGATTTGGAAAGTTGTTCTAGCCTTCAAAAGGATCTCTATAATTTAGAAGCTTACTGTTCTAATAAGAAACTTGATCTAAATGTTTCTAAATGTTTTATCTGCTCATTTACTCGTAAACCTAATCCTATAATTTAAAATTATAAATAACACCATACTTCTGTAAATAGAACCAGCAATATCAGAGATCTAGGTGTTACCTTCGACTCAAAATTGCTGTTTGATAATCACGTTGATGATATTGTTACAAAGGCTAACAAAGCGCTGGGTTTTATGTTAAGATTATGGGCAGATTATAAAAGTATAAAAACTTTCAGAATTCTTTATTGCGGTTTTGTACACAGCCACTTGGAATATGCCTCTGAAATTTGGAATCCTAAATATAATGTATACATCGATAGGATAGAGCGCATACAGAAAAGATTTTTGCGTTTTCTTTAATTTAAATCAAAGAAGTTTATACCCAAGTATATTCTTCGATGTAAAAAATCTCTCTTTCCTCTTTAAAATTGTTAATGGTGTTGTTGATTGCCCTGAACTATTGGGTAATATAGGTTTATGTACCTTATCATCTAGCTTGCGGAAACCTACACTTTTATCTGTACCATGCGTAAAAAGTAATTATAGACAAAACTCTTTTATTATTCGATCATGCAGATCTTTTAATGCTACAGCACATATTCACAACGTGGATATTGACTTATTTTATTCCAGCGTTCTCCAACTTCGGCGTTCACTTTCTAACAACTTCTTTTCTTTTTGATAAGTGTACTGTTACTTGCCATATACTCGTACATATCTCTTTTGACACAATCTTGTTATATAAAGTATTATATAAGTGAAAACTTGTAAATGGCCTTCTTTTTGTTTTGTAATTATATTTTTTTTAATTAGCTGTAAGTTTTCCGAGCGAATAAAAATAAAATAAAATATAATGGTATACACTTCTGTCAAGGATTTCGTACTTTTAAACACAACCATTTTAAGATTATGTTTCCACCACCAAGCATTCATCGATTTATAGCCTCGTTATAATTTAATAAGGGATAGCCCAAAATTAAGTTTTCATTTTGTTTCGTTGATATTTTCGCTATTGACCAAGAGCCTTTTGAAATTACGGATACAAAGATGTCACTCAAAATTCTTTGGTCAAGAATAATTAACTTGTAATTAATCTCTTCGTCAAGATAAATGGGCAATTTGGAGCAGATGTCTTTCAGTACCTAGTAATAAAATATTCGTCGACATCTTATTAAGTATGTATCATCATGGCTGGGGACCAGACATAATAAAAATTACACTTCACCTATATCTGCAAAACTACAAGGTATTTTAGATCCAGGTACACATTCTCAGAGAACACGGGTATAATAGAAAACAGTGGACCGCTCCTACTAGTACCGAGTCATTTTTAAAAGGGGTTTCTTTGGGTACAGTATCCATTTACCAACATTTTCATTGTGCTTTGTTAGTTGTATAACAATAAAACTATAGAGTCTCGAGCGTTAATTTCGTTGTTGGCATTACTGGAACGTTATTGCTGTTTTTTGAATCAATTCAAGGTCCAATTGATTATGCAGAAACATTTTAACCCTTGAAAACACAATGTTATTAAGACACAATTTTTTCCTTGTATAAGAAGCCCTTTTTTATAATTTTACGGATGTCATTCTAAAGAAGATGAACGTACATTTTTGGATTACTATTTATTTTTCGAAAGTATTTTATAGTTGGAAATAAACAGAAAAAGAGAAAAATCAAGGGGTGATGTAATTTTGGTAAGTTTATGGATTTTATCATTTCTGCGTAGCACGATTCAATATATTACTAGATCGCGTCGAAGGAAAACTAATGTGAAAACGTGGGTAAGACAATATATCTCGACTATTATATAATTCACCGACTTACATAGTATATACATAGTAAATATATACATGCC
>DWHP01007982.1:0-10725 GCA_018247895.1 Parnassius honrathi | reverse complement strand
ACCGGCTTGTTCGGGAGACTGGAAGTCGTCGAGTCTGCGTGCGAGACGATTCGTAATGACTCTCGAAAACAGCACGTAGACATGGCTCAGAGTGGAAATCGGTCTGTAGTTCTTCAAGAGAGTGTTGTCGCTTTTCTTAAAGAACAAGACCACCGCACTTCTGCTCCACGCTTCCGGAGTAGTGCCACCATTGAGGACGGAATTGAAGAGCTTCTGAAGGACTTTAAGTACCGGTGTCCACCCGCTTTCAGAAGCTCTGCTGTAATTCCATCCTCACCTGGGGCCCTGCCGTTTTTATGGCGCTGGAGAGCCATTCTAATCGCGCTCAGACTGTCGTCCGAGATATCATGGGAATAGTGTCAAATAAGACTTGCTCTTGGATCGTTAATCACACTTGCGTGTGGCTTCGACGATGATATGTACTGCTGCTCATAGAACCTCTCAATTTCACTCAAAATATCAGGTATCCCGGAAACGATGCTACCAGACTCAGTCATCAGCTTTGAAAGTTAGCTTTTTCTGGCAGACAGATCTCTGGTAAAGACTTTGGAGCCCTGGTTACGCTCGATCGCTTCTTTAATACGAGCAGTATTAAATTTGCGTAAGTCTCGCCGTCTGCATTTGGAGATCTGTCCGTTCAGTTGCCTGTACGCTGTCAAGTCTGTTAATGATTGCAACCTCATCTCCAGTCTAACAGCCACGAGATTAAGAGTGTGATCGGAGGGTTTTTGTGTTCTTCTGCGGCGGGTCTTGCAGATCTTAGCTCCTACCACATGGACAGTTTCCACGAGCTTTTCATTCATGTCATCCACTGCATTGCAATCTTCTAGGCACTGAAAGCGGTTACGTAACTCGAGCTGAAAGGTTTCGGGATTCTCGATTAGAGCACGAGAGAGACGGAGCGTTGACTTCATCAGACGAGACCTCTCTAACTTAACGTTTAGGTTCAGTGCGTCTCGTATGTGGTGTTGGGAAATTAAATTTGAGTTTTCCCGACCTTCATTGAGGGGCATTTATTTCAATTGAAGTGACAAACAAACTTATAGTTCATCCGATGGTAAGTGATTACTGCAGCCCATGGACAACTGCAACAACTTCATACAAAGAAAAACATTGCTATGCTTCACAGCGTGTAACATACTGGCTATCTAAGCCCATCAAACTGGAACACAGTAGAGCATGCACCGTTGCTTAGCAGTAGAAAGAGGTAAGAGGATGGAACCTATCCAGACGGACTCCTATATGATCACAAAACGAATCCTACCACCTGGATAGTTTTTATAGACTTTTACTACGATGTATAGATTTTTGACGTTCATAAGAGCTTTAGATAAGGTAAATTTGTATAAAGTGTTTTGATTATGGATATTATTTATTCGCAATAGAAAAATCCAGTATTTTGACATTTATGGCATTCGGTAATTCGTTTAAATCCGCACATCATTATCCAATATTTTGCTCTAATAAAGTGGTATATTCTAACTCAATATTGTTTGGTCCGTAATTTGTCTTTAAAGAAAATTTACAATTATATTAAAAAATTACTTACCTGCTTAAACTTCTCGGTCACAGTTACAATTTGTGTCAAATTTTGACGCTAGCGAGAGTAGCAAAATAATGACTTACTCTCAAATAACAGCTTAGCATTATATTATATTCCCGGCGTCAGTCAGTCCAAGTCGACCAAAACTAAAGTAAGTTTAAAAGAATAATAAAGACATTCTCAGACATGTTTTTATAAACGTCAATGCTCGCACTTAAATCAGTCATCGGACAATATTTTGCGGTTTTGCGGTCCGCCGCTGCGCTTTCCGGCAGTAAACAGCTATAGAAACTGTAGAAAAGGAGAGATGATTTCCTTTTGTCAGATAATTGATCGTAAAACTTTCAATCAAAGTAGAAAATGCAATTTAATGTTCTATGGAGTATAATGTTATAAAGTGCGTGGAATATTTTCGAATTTTCTTAATCACGATTCTTATTTTGAAGTTTGTGAAAATTACAGCTGCATTTATTATTGAACATATATTAATTGGTGGTACATATGTTATGGAAAATTAATATGCACTTTAAATGGTAATTATGTTTTATGGGTTGTTCTTTTATATAATAAGTGTTACAAACGAGCACACAAACCACTGGTGGTAAGTGCGTGCTGTGGCCCATAGACATAGAAATTTTCATCCATCTTTAATTAAAAATTAAAGTGCGGATGCATTGTCATCCCTAAGGATTAAGAAATGAAGCCGCATTTCCAGTAAAATGGGTCTACGCTTCTCCACACTCACCGTATGGAATACAGCTGCATTGAGCTGCTATTTTGCGCTAGTATTCTGTAACAGCTAGTTCCTTCTCCGGTTGAGTCGACTCACTCGTGCTACAGCTGTTATATTATAGCTTTATCTTGGCTCTATTACGAATAACTGTTGCGGCAATGGCAACAACTTCCGAACGCTTGAAAGTTATGCACTGTGTTAGATATTTTATCATGACATGTGCAAAATTAGTAGTCTCAACTGAGGACTCGTTCGAACATATTCATGCCCGAATGGACACTTATGTAATAATACTGAAAGTACACTTGAATGATAGTTATATACAATATTTAAGATACAGATTCAAAAACTACACCGCCAGACTTCAAAACCAACAATTTGTAATTTTAACTTATTATGTGAATCAATGTTCGTGCACTGCCGACGAAAGAAAAACAATTTCTCTATTTCGAGTCGTGGTTTATAATAGGACGCTATTATAGGAAAGTCTGATAAAAGGCGGTACATCACCACGTGGATAATGGTGGTAGGTATATGTGGTAGAGCTACGTTGCTACTATATTGTGGTTTTAACACGAATCGTTCGGATCGATCGGGGAAGAACCACGCTCTCACATAATAGCAGCGTAAAATAGCAGCTAAATGCTGCTGTGTTTCGTGTGGTGAATCTAGAGAACCGAAGACCCTTTTTTTGGGAACGAAGCGTTCCATATTAGTTCTCAGGGTGACAACACATCTGCGTTTTAATTTTTAATCACCGATAAATGTATGTAGATGTCTATAGGCCACACCGTCAGGTAGACTGTATGCTTGTTTGTTATCGTTATTTTATAATATTTATAAGTTTATAACATATACGAAAAAAAACTGACCAAAGCAGCAACGAGGAATTGGGGTCAAAGGTGAGAGAGGTTTGCAACTACGATCGATCGCCATTCCGTTTGCCTGAAAAAGTTTGTAGGTAGGTACAAACCAAAGCGTGATAATTATGCCAAATATTTCCATCCAAGGCCAGGAGTGGATTATTACGATCTTATAAGAAGAAAAAAATCAGAAGAGACGTGATTAGGTCGTGAGAAACTTCTAATAGGATCTAACAATATGACAGGGATACGAACACATACGTAAGACATTTATTTTATTCAGTACATTTAAGTTTCCAGAAACAAATCAATCTATCAGATTCGAATTGAAAACCAATGGAACAGAATGAGAACAATCTTGCACTGTAACCAGGTGAAAGGTAATTTATAATTAGGAATCGGTCAACCGAAAGTTTACAGTTAACCATCAGTTTAGCCTAGTAAATGCTGTTATACGTACTATTTTATGTGCCGATAACTACAATTTTGTTCAGTTGAAATCCGCATTTTAAATGTTTTATTTATAAATTGTTTACTTTGCTGATTTTACATGAATTAATGACTTGGTGATTGATGATCGAAATTTTCGGGTATTTTATGTTACACACATTGTCCGGGTATTTTAAATCTGGCACATAGTAAAAGTAAAGTTACAGCCTGTATACGGGTAAATGCCTACGCATAACTCGCCTGGCAGGGGCGTGGACGGGCTATGTCGCACGCGCACTGACATGGTTTTCCATCTTCGCCGCATATTGGTAGTACTGCGGGAGCGCTTTCGCACACGTTCGCTGTCTCACCAGCGCTAGTCGCCCTGTGGCCAATTCTACCCGTTCTCCTTCTCAAGTAAGGTGCGCCTACATTTGCGGTCTCCAACTTTACTTGTGCAACGAACCCCCCGAGTCTAGGAAAGGGCCAAGAGGCCAGGAAAAACGAGCGCTCGGGAGCATCAGCCTTCCTGACCCCACCGGACTTGGTCAGTGGGTCCGCCGTCAATCAAATTTTGGCCGCGGAGAGTAGTGAGAGCAGCGCATCGCAGTACCAACACTTCTCTCCCTCACGACTCCACTTCGGGACAGCACATCCCTATCGCCGCAGTCCATCAACACACATTCAAGTTGGGCTCGCTATGCCTATTCGGAGTGGACCTAGGGCCCGTTCCCTTACCTCAGGTCAGCCACGTGGGTGTAAGAGAACTTAGTTAAACGTGTGTGATCAAAACACTGCTACTAAGTATCTCTGTGAGATGCCTTGAGATCATTTTGGCATTACCCATATTCGCCTCTTATGACACCTACGGAATGAAGTATTACGATGGATTTCCTACGCTACCACCTTTTTTATATGATAAGGGTGACAAACGAGCACACAGTCCACCTGATGGTAAGTGGATGCTGCGACCCAAAGGCATCTACTTTTAACCTGGATTACGAATCAAAATGCAAATGCGTTGTCACCCTTGAGGACTAAGATAGAATGCCTCAATTCCAGTAAAACAAGTCTCCGGTTCTCTACACTCACCATACGAAACGCAGTAGTATTAAGCTGCAATTTTACGCTGGTATTCTGCCCGGTTAAGCCGACCGATTCGTGATATTGAATGGGTTGATTAAATCATACTACAACTATTATATAGTAGCAGCAAAGCTCTACCACATATGGAAACATGGCCTATATGGTCTTCTTTCGCTATTTATATAAAAATATGTAACAGCATAAAATATTCGTACATTCTGCATACATCAATATCTTTTAGTAAGAACTTGACTTAAAAAGTTTTTGATTTAAATAGATACGTAGACGGACGCACATGTGAAAGGCAACAAGAAAGTTCCCTAAAATATTACTATTATTGTTTTACTCTCGTTTATTTATAGGAACATGTAAGCACAAAGGATTGACTCTGACAGGTTTGTAATGATTTGAGTGTGGTTTATAATGTTTAACCGATTCTCGAATGAAGACTTCCGCGTGAGATGGGGCGACTCTTGTCCCCTTTGGCGACAGCTGGCTGCAAGCTGGTGGTATGGTTACAAAAGTTATGATAATTAGTAATTTTTAATGATCGGCATATATTTACTAGTTTTATACAAAGTATTTTTTTATATGTGATTCAAGTGTATTGAAAGGATTGTTAACTTACAAAAACAAAAGATATTAAAAACCAGTCTTAGATAGCTTATTGTTCTACTTGAACCTACTTAAAAGAACATTAGAACAGACAATGAGACTAGAGGACATTTGAATAGCTTTCCCTAGCCTTTTAATTTAGCCTCAACTATTAAACTGTCTTCACGGCGTTATGACAGTACAATCCGGCGATGAACTGTACGGCGACTTCTCAACGTCACTTCATAAAGTACACTTTACAAAGAAGCGTAAAGTATTGTTGATTAAATACTAAAGGCGCAGGCTCTATTCAAATACGACTATTGTTTCTTAAATGTAAAGGTGGAACATATTTTAGTTGGGGCTGTATGGCGGTATCACCTGGGAACAAAGCCACGCAGATGTCTAATTTGTTTTGACTTAGGAGTACGTTATTCTATTTTAATTTTAGTGTAGCGCGTGAGATAATGTTAGATGATGTAAATTTAATTTACATTTATTAAGTTTTCGGTAGTAGTTAGTGGCTCTCACAGAATATCAAAACAACAGAATAATGCTGCTGTGCTTCGTATGGTGCGTGTGGCGAACCGGAGACACTTTTTAACGATAACGAGGCATTCTATCTCAATCGAGGATAGATGTAACTGTCTATTGGCCGCAGTATCCAAATACCATTAGGTGCACCGTGTACTCACTTACCCGTTTTCAATAAAAGCCTATTTTTCTTACGTTTCTATTTGTAAGTTTGTAATTTAAATCTTTCAGTCACACCCAATTTTACTTATTAACAAACTATATTAAATATATTCTTAATCCGCCAACACATTATGTTATCGCGGCGCGCTCATCTCTACATAAAAATCTTCTCGGGAATAAATAAGGGTCCTGTGCTTAGGAGTAGATAATTACTTTAAGCATTTAAATTTTATACTGTTATGACTATAAACCAGTTCAACTGAATATTAAAAAATACTTGTAACTAAAATGTAGTAAATGGATACACGCAATTACTTTCAATAATGACAAATATATAATACCACGTTTAGTAAGTAACATATAACTTATCTCTTTATCGCTCGTTAGCATCCAAACGTGGATCTTCTTACGCGTGAAAACTAAGCAGTGATACTCTAAATGCAAATCATGGAAGTATTAGTACGACGGTAAAATCACATCGCACGCAGTTGCTGGCTACCCAGCCTCTGAACATTTTAATGTAAAATGCATGATGACTGGCGACTGTTTCTGTACTTTACGCACTTTACGTAACTGGTAAAAACTATGCGTCCGTACAAAAATTGTTGTGTACAATTTTATTTCAGTGTCTTTCAGAGTACGTAGGTATACCGTTATCGTTGCAGCCTATCAAAGTCCACTGTTGAACATATTGGCCTCCCGCATAGATTGTCTCATAGAGAGGATAGTTGTCGAAGCTGCCACGCTTTGCAAGCGAGTTTTTTCTTATTGGTTAGGATGACAAACGAGCACACAGTCCACCTGATGGTAAGTGGTTGCTGTGGCCCATAGACATCTAAATCTATCCTCGATTACGAATCAAAATGCAGATGCGTTGTCGTCTCGTGAGGACTAAGATGAAATACCTTGTTTCCAGTAAAAAGGATCTCCGGTTCTCTACACTCACCATACGAAACACTGCAGCATTAAGCTACTGTTTCACGCTGGTATTCTGTTAGAGCGTGGTCCTTCCCCGGTAGACCGACACATTCGTATTACAACTATACTACTAATATAACTGCAGCATGGCTTTACCACGTACAAATATTGGCAAAAGAGTTGACAACCGTAGTTTTTTATTTTTAGTCGTTATTAGAAAGTCGCTGCTGCCCAGCTCCTGATTTGTTTCTCGGTGTCGCCCCTTACTACTCCCACGGGATGGTATTGGGGCAGTGGATATTCTTAGTCCACTGTAGAACATAGGTATTCCTCAAGAAATGCAAAAACACGGTTCTGAGCCACTGGCATCCATCTGCTTTCTGAATGCTTTACCAGGTTGTCAATCTATCCAATAAAAGGCCTTTCTGCACTTTGGCTTCCACGCCAGCTTTCTGATCTAGGTATGTTGGTTACCCTATATATATATACTAGCTTTCCAGGCAGACATTGTTCTGCCCTTTTCAACGACCCCTTGTCTTGTCCTATTAAATATCCTTAAATTCGCAAAAAAAATTGTGGGTCACTCATGGGCAAAAAAACTATCCTATCTCTCAAGTTGGACAAAAACGCGGTGTGCAAATTTAATTAAAATTGATTAAGTAGTTTAGGAGACCATCGCGGACAAACAACGTGACACGTGATTTATATATATAAAGATATATAGTGGTCTGTGTATGTTGAATGCTTTACCATAAAATTTTAACAAACTATTCCTTTCATTTTAATAATTCTGAAGAATAAGCATACAAATAACTGCATAATAACAAAACGTACATGGAAACGAATGTCTCAAATAAGCAAAATAATATGTAATAGATGCGAAAAATCGATACGCAATAACGAGACCACGTTATTACTCCACCGTAGACTTAAGTTTTAAAAACCATGTTTTATTCGTCTTATTGCACGGGAATATTACCAGTGCAAGCGCCCAAGACGTAGGTTATCGTTTATTATCAGCTACCGGATGAGGCGTTTCGCTATACGAAGTAACTACGCAGGCAAATGAATTCACCTGGTCGATCTCGAAGAATATAACCACGTTGGACCGACAAGACAAGTTGTTTACATAATTATATTTTTTATCAATGTAATTTTCCTACCAATCTTATTGCGAAGATTTTTATTAATCAAGTAGTGGTAATGTAAGGATATCATATTACTTCATCTCGTATAAAATCCAGAACTGTTCATATCCGCTTTTTATGTAATCGTATCTTTATATATTTCCATCCAACATGCGTCCAGATGGTTTCTTAACGTTAGCAGTTTGCTCTGACAATATTTGGATGGGAAACTTATCAGGGCCCAATCTATGAAGATGATCCGGCCATTGTAGTCTTTTGTCTTAGAATAACTTCAATACACATGCAATAGTAACAAGAACACATTTAAAAAGCAAAATAAATAAATTACGATCAGATATATATTGTAATATTTTTATCGTTTGTGGTTGAAATATGAAAAATAATTATGTGGAGCGTCTAAGGGTTGTTAAAAATGGTTGGTCGGAGTATGTACGTATATAAAAATAATAACAATTGTATAAAATTGTTCGAGAACAAATGGAAGTTACCCCGTTGTTAACTTCCATAATAGATAATTTTAACGTATGTTAAAGCCGAAAGTTCGTCAAACAACTCTTTTTATAATTTGTATAGTGCTATTTTTAACGTATACGTGTGCGTAAAGTAGAGGGACACAACCTGCTCTAATAATTGTTTGTAAAATTTTTTTGTCTTGAAGAATATGTCTCAAGATAGTTCTTGATTTTATCTTGTGCAAGAAAAGCAAAAGGATCTTTGAGCTTTACAGCCACGTGATCAAAATGCTTTCAGCGGTTATAGGGATTTGTTTGGAAAAGCCATTTATTACGTAGTAGAGCCGCTCTGCAGCTACAGTATGGTTGTAGCAACACCCATAACATAGCTGACAACGTATGTACGATTGCTTTATTCTTTTTTTAAATGTTTTATTATTTTGATTCTTAATTGAGGATAAATGTGGATGTCTATTGGACATAGCATCTCCTTACCATGAAGTAGGCTGTGTGCTCGTTTTTCACCCTTGTACTATTAAAAAAAAATTCATGTGCACCATTCATACATGAGTTTACTTTTTGTGCACATCGATGTACATTTAAAATGATATAACTTTCATGCCTCTTCTTTTATATTAAAATATAAAATAGTTATTTTTTATTTTTATTTTCACGTCTTAATATCACAATTATGAATATTGATCGTTATAGCGAAAATGATCGCTATCTCAACACGACAAGGAACGTTCAAATATTTTAATTACCCGTTTATTTTATTCGTTTTATATAAAAATTTATGAGCGGATGAAAGCTCGACTGTCCATTTACATTTTAGTAATGGCCAATAAAGTTCTTTAGTTTGCTTAACAATAAAAACTTAATAGATTTTGCATCGGTTACTAAACAAATTAAACACCTTGTACTTAATGTATTTTATGGAACAGGATGGAAAGTGAGATCGTTTTCGTTGACTATATTTACCCATAAAATTGGGTAATACGTCCGAAACATGTTCTAATTTCGCCATTTTAAACAAGTTTGAAACGTAACGTGATCTTACATATCCTAATACTTAATGATAAAACTTATTATAAGGAATTTTATTAAAATATTTCATATTAATTTACACGAAGCAATTTTAATACAATAAATCCAAGTAAAATTTGTGAGGAGACGACTCAGATCGAAACGGTCGTGTTAAAGGTATATAAAGGCTCTGCAACAAGTACGACAGAAATTTGCTGTAGTAAAGATTTTTCTTATATGACTGAGCACAGAATTTTGGTTGCAGCGGGTTTGCACTCTCACCCCTTCAAAAAGTTCAAGATTTTGTTAACTACAAGTAGTCACGTTTAGTCAAAAATGAAAAAAAAAGTGAAATTGAGCGTTTTATGAGAATAGAATTTACGTGATAACATTTTATTTTTGTTAGAAAATTTACGAGTTCTATATTTAAAATTATATATTTGATTGTTAACCTCATTATTTACATGCAGTTGATTCGTGTATTTATTATATAATAAATATAAATATTGTGGGGAACCTCACCACACTTACCTACCACGCCTACCGGTACGAAGCTGCCACTCGAGAACCTTTTTTCCTCATCGGTAGTCGGTTCTTTGAGCTACATGGCCGGCCCGTTGCCACTAGACAGAGTGATGACCTGGTAAGACATGCAGGAAGTCGATGAATGCAGGTGGCTCATGACCGAGCTTTGTGGCAATTCTTTGGGAGGCTTGTCGATGAAATATTACGGATGGTGGCCTAATGGATACGTGTTAAGGAAATCCCAATTTTTTGATCGTACGAATCACTTGCTATACAATATATAACAATAAAATTTTGGACGACATTGGTATTTTCGACAAAAAATATTAGTAAAAATAGCGATCTAGCAAAATTTATATCTTAGCACAGCTTTACACAAAATTTAAAAATAGGTATTTAAAAGACAAGAGTGTATAGAATATTTTCTGTATTAGTAATTTAGTAGCATTGTAGTTTTGTAATTAATTAATTGTACTTACTGAGTGCATTATAAAATTGAATTTTACTACCAAATTATAATATATATTTACATAAATAAAATTGAAGTGTCTGTCTGTAATTTTGAATTGCCATAAATGTCGCATGCCATAAAATCGGCAATAACTATTTTTTTATTAACTTTCCAGAGATATCTCCACGTTTCAAGGTCCTTAGAGTCGAATAGTATGGTTTTTAAGAGGATGCCCGTGTCCGTTCTTTCCACTGGGAAGTT
>DWHP01007981.1:0-10726 GCA_018247895.1 Parnassius honrathi | reverse complement strand
TATATATAATATGTGTGTGTGAGTACTATGGAAACGGAGAATAGGGTGTAACATGTGGACGGACTAGAAGCCTAAGGCACATGCATGATATTTAACAAAACAAAAAAATTAAATTAATTAAAATCTATCGAAACTCAAATCATATCCCCAGCCCTAACCTGTGACCCTGCGAAGTGACAAGGTAGAAGATGTCATTTGTATTTCATTTTGTTATGTTTGTTAGTAGTATAAGAGAATCCATCACTAAATCTCGCCTATTGAGTTTTCTAAGTGACGAAAGTATGTTGCACAAGAGATATTTAATTTTTTTTTTGTTATTACAAGTTTGTAGTGTAGTGTGTTGATGACGTTAAGCAGTCAATTAAGCCATATTAGTATTCAGTGAGTGGCATCATCATGATCAAAACTCAGGAGAATGAAAAAGTACGTTTGCAAAAATCCCCCTATGAGGCAATCTATGGCGATTTAAATTTATATTGCTCACACCGCTATCACTACTCGAGTGAATTAAAAACAATGTTATTATCAAATCAGAAAACTAAAAAAAGTTAATTCTATAATTAAATTGTTATTATCTACTTATCAGAAAGCTGATGCTTATATTTAATATGTACAAGGTCCATGCAGCATGCATAGCACTAGCGACAAACAAACACTTACTCACCTTTTGTGCCCTAACAATTAAAATGATCGATGCGGAATTAGTGCTAAAATCCCAAAATAGAAGCGCTACGGCTCAAGCGCAAAACGACAAAACCAAAATAATGAACAAAATCAGACCTAAGCTTCTAAACTTTGAGTTCTGTCGCATGAGAAACTCTAGCGACGTGTTCCGCGCGCTCGCAGACCGGAACAACTCCATTTTGAGTTGGAAATCGGAACTACGCGGCACATCTTCATGAGTCAGCGACTTAGTTAGCCTCTCGTTCTGTTCCATCGCCTCTTGCACCTGGCTGGCCAGCACTGGCATCGTCCTCAGACGGGAAGCTCTTGGCACCCTCTCTTCCTTTGGCCTCGGTAGACCAGCTACGGGCGGTTTATGAGTCAACTTCGCGTTAAACATCCTCATCTTCTCCGCAAGCGACATCTTTGCCGGATCATCTTCGTCTAACTTAGCTGCCACCGGTGAGTGCGTGCGTATTTACATTTACATTGTGCAGTGTTTACGATAGAGCCCGGACATACACATAGTAGTCGACATGCAAAAAAAAAAGAAACAAAAGCCGACAATCAAAAGGAAAGCCGTTATGTGATCTCGTGTTATACATAATGCATTTATTTTACATGCTCCTTTTGATCATCTGTAACACGAGTGATGTTCGCTAAAGTACTTTGAGCTATAAAATAACATTCATTTATAAAAATAATATATTAAAAAATCTCTGTTCAAAAATAAAAAAGCATCTTACCATCTTCGTCTCTGTCTAACACATTAGCTGTGCTCTTGGACTGAGCGAGAGGCAGCCTTTCATTGGAAGTTTCTCTGACGCTCTGAGATTGAATGATAGGTTGAGTTTTGTTTGTCTCCATGACGGAAGGACTCTCTTTTAACTTTGAACGACTGTGACGGATCAGTGGTTTAGGAGTTCCTGAAATTTAAAAACAGCAATCAACAATCAATTGCAGATCTCATGTAAAACTAATGTTGGACTTCACGAGAAGACCTCAGGTAGATGTCAATTTTTTCATCATATCTGCATTGCTTTTGCTTCTAACCGAAACCAGAATAAAAAAACACTGTAATTGCCAAACTGTCTGCTAAGCGTGGCAACTATGGCAAACGTCCCCCCTATACTGCTAACTATGTAGGCCTGTGCCCAGCAGTGGGACGTATACAGGATGTAACCTTACCTTACCTCACCTTATGAGGAAGCCAATGTTCAACAGCGTGATAGGTTGTATTGAATGAATGAACGAATCTCTGCACTCAATCAGATGTCATTCAGTAGTATTTATTGATTATAGCAAATATAAAAACATTTTACTTAAGAAAAGTTTTTTTGCCGCAAATATTTTTCAAATTATATCATATTAGTAAATATGTTTGTAGCGAAGTCAAAGGCAAGATAGATAAAATATAATGTCCTTTTACTTAACGGCTACGACTCACGAATAACACGTGCAAAGTTGCATATTGCCCCATATGTGAAGTGATAATAATGAAGTAAATATGAAGTGCATTGTGAAATAGGCTATATTGGAACAGATAATAATAGATATTAAAAAAGTTGAAACAACTGTCAACGCTGCTAAGCGATGACATGGAAATTAATTATTACCGTGTTCTTATGTACATTTAGATAACGACAACCTTATGGAATCCTCTTATTATACATTAATACGAGCGTTTAAATTTTACTACTTGAAACAATATTATAAGTAGTAAAATTAGTATCAATAGATTTTTGACCTCTAAAATGCTGCTTAGAGCTCCAGCATCCTCAAAGTCCACATGGGTGCATTTGCCGAATAGAATTTACAGTTTTATAATAATTAGAATTGCCGTTTAATGATAGCGTTAGACTATCGATATACCCTGTTTTCATGTTCAGGATGTCGTATAAGGTGGCAGGGGGTACCTAACTAAAGCAGGAGATGAGTAGAAAGCGTCTTAATGTTAACAGCTCAAAAATTATAAAAAAACTGTGGTTGACAGCCCGCCCGCCAAGAGTGGCTACTGTGGCAAATATCACACATATGAGGCAATTTATTGGAAGCATATGTTCAGCAGTGGATTTTTGAAAGGCTGTCACGATGATAATAAACGATGACGATGAATTAGACCAGTTACTTAAATGTTTTAATAACTTACCCTTAGCTTGCTGTTGCAGCTGTTGCCACATACTAGCGCGAGCCACAACGCTGTTGCTCTTGACCAAGCCAAGAGCAAATCCGCTGCGATTTTCGCTACTCTCATCGTCACTTTCTCTTCTTTCAGGGCTCCTTAGAGCCTCATTTTCGGTGGATTTCCTTTCTCTTTCCATTGTTATGAGATCGCGCTCTATAGACGTACACGACCAATCGTTACTGCTGTTGGTTGTATGATTATCTTGGATTTCTTGGCTTTCGATCAAGCCTAGTTCTTCGCCTGGAATTTAGTATTACACACATTAGTGAGTGAAAAATGTATTAAAATACAGTACCTAATACCGAATATGAGTATTGTATTTGCGCAGCTGTGTTCAATGAATGTATGAAAAGGTGACGGATACGGTATAATTCGAGCAGCGAGATAGATAATAAAAAAACAGCAATTGCAACCGCCCGTTGACAATGAATACGTATTACATTGACCCAAATTAAAAGGACAGAGAGAGAAAGATCGACAAGGTTAGGTGTGGTTTATTTTCAAAACCGTCCTAATATGAGCGTGGCGGCATTCACAAAATCTAATTTTAACAAACACAACATAAACAAACATCAAGTAAATGCATGCCGGCCCGCCCTGATTTCTTACACATGTTTACTTTATGACGTTGTAACAGTTAGTTTTTATCGCGCGGCTCACTAAATAAGTCAGAATATGTTTGCAATAATATGCAGCATTACATTACCATCCCGTAAACCCAATCAAGTAAAATTGTATAATAGGTCAATTACCGTAGAAACGACGAGATTATGTTTGTTTTGTGAAACACTAACCAGAATGTGGTCCAGAGTCTCTAGATGACGCTCGGTTGTACACTCCACTGTCACAAGACACATTTAAGCTCCAATTATCAGCTTCTCCTTGCTGCCTCTCATCTTCTTCTAATGCGCGGCTGTCTTCATCTAAGGCTACACGAACCTTGTTTACTGCCTGTTCTATCTCTTCAAGAGACTGGTGTGTTTCAGGACTTTCACCTATATTTTCAAAATCAAGGAACGTGGCTTCACCGTAGCGATCCTCTTGATTAGAGGCACTTTCTGGTGAGTCAATGTCTGTAGGTAATTTGACTTTGAAAGAATACGCTCCAAAAGGCGGAGAATGTAGGTCCTCGAAAGGATCTTTTCCGGGTTTTCCCACGTAGGAGCCCTTAGGCGAGATAGCAGCACCGAACTCGACGGGTTGACTCGGAAAACTACAGCCCGCGGAGCCATACGCTTGGAAACTCGCTTGGCTCGGCTCCAAACTGCGAAATGAGAAAAGAAATGCGTTAATGTTGAACATAGCCGTTCGCATGAAAGAGACGGCTGCGGTTTGGGATCACCTTCATTTATTCTAATGAATTATGGCACGAGTGATCTGGTCCAGCATATTAAATTCATCGATTGAGGCAAGATTGACACCACCAGTGAAATCATCTAAAAATAAAATGTCTAATACCGATATTAAGTACCTAAATCAATTTGAATAACACTACTAAGACATTATTTATAAGTTTAGTTAACATATTTTTTTAATCCAAGCAATAAAACATTGCTAGAACAATACAGTATTCACACAACTGATACATGTACGAGTACACTGATTTTTATAAAAGTACCTAAACACTGTTTTCAATTGAAATTAAATGAAAAACTCAACATAACTTAATAATATTTTAAATGAACTTGTTACATGGTTGTAACACTTCTCAAGCATGCTGTATAAAGTACAAGAGAACCAGAAATAGTGTTTGACCCAGTAACGACTGGAGCGCTTATTTCCGTCATCAACATGCCGCCTAAAGAACAAGTAATCGGCAGCAGGATCGATGTTAACATGCTACACTGATTTAGTATAAAATAAGACGAAAAGAAGATATTTCAAATTATAAAATAATGCAAAAAATAGTAAGAGTTGATACAAACTACATTAATATTAAAGGTTCGAGTCATTCATCATCAGCATTACACCCCGTAACAAGTCCACTGATGAATCTAGAACTCATAGGCCATATGTTCAATGTTTTACACTAAAATTATTGTTGTGTCTGAAAAAAAGCAGCAACTGATCTGAATAATTCTACACCGATATTAAAAAAATTGTAAAAACGGTTGCTGAAAGATAAAAACAAATATTTTTTATACCACCCAAAACCTTATATTCGTATGAAGATCTTTAAGACTTAAAATTAAGGAATAAAGTCACTCGTAACTTAACATTGTTTCAAACATGATTTGAGTAAGCAATTAGCTTTTTAGGAATTACTGATTTCAATCTAAGCCTCCGGATGGCAATGGCAATTTATATTGGTACAATCTAAGCTGCAGTAGTTATTTTTTGAGAAACTCCTGAATAATATTTTAAAACAAACAGCAAAAAAATTCAATAATTCAATGAAATTTAAATTAAAACAAAAAAAGGACACGATCCACGTTACTTACAACTCCGTAAAAGGAAACTTCAAATCGAAATTATCCATATCATTTTTTTCTTGCTTCATTTTTATCATTGCACAAAACAACTAAAACTGCACACACCGCTACCGAGATTAAAGTCATACGCTATCAGTGGTCCGAAAATGATTCAAACACAGAACCAATAAAGATGATGTCAGACACACAAAACCACGAAATTAGCAAGAAACATTTAGTGATTTTACGATCTGATAATTAAAATACGAAACAGTAACTACTATTCGTGAATTATGACTTAAAGCGCTCGCAATGAAGAAACACAATAAGCATTAGAACTAAATAATAAATGTGGCTAAGAAATAACACAATATTTTGCGAAAATATGAAACTCATATAAAAGAATACAACGTTGAACACGTCTTATCTTGTCTAGTCCATGGCTTGGCACTAACAGTGAATTTCATATTATTCTTTTCTTAGCATCACTGACTAATAGTGCAGTGACATTTTCAGGTATTTAAAATTAAAATGAAATACATTACCCATAACTTTGGAATAATGTAAAACTACGAGGAATAGTACTCAGCTGATAGATATTGCCTAACGATAATACAATTAATACAATTACTAAACAATTCCGGAAACAGCCAGATCTAGAACTATGCAAATATTTTATACCTGCTTACAATAAACGTTTTGGCCCATCAAAATAATGGCGAACTGCCAATATACAAACCCGAGTTTATAACAACGTTCTGAACAAAACATAACTAGCAATATATGCGAAAATTAAGAGAATATTACTAAAGCGCTAAATATTGATTAATTGCTGCATACATGTAAAACTTACCGGCAAAATGCATTCTAGCGAATTTTCGAGACATTAGCGAAAAGGTAACAAGGTTAAGCATCATTTCTACATACTATATTAAAAACATCATGAATTTTGTAACATGTCACTTTGCCACTTACTACTTACTATACGTCCATGACGAACGACAAGTGGTAAAATTAAAAATTTTGTACAACCGACTTCAATATACAAACTACTGGTCAGATCTTGATCAACATGATACTTTCAACAAAGGGACCACATGATACTTTCAAATAAAAAAAGAATCAATAAAATCGATTCACCTAGAAAAAGTTCTGAGGTAACACATAAAAAATACAGTCGATTTGAGAACCTCCACCTTTTTTGAAGTCGGTTGAAATATACAATTAAGTAACCTTTAAGATACTAATTCTACATTTATACCAATGGCTGAAATAGAAAGGTTCAACACAAAAACGAAAGTAATTTTTTTTGATGGTATAACTACACGTAAGTGTAAGACGTGTACGTTTAAAACACACATTTCAATGAAGTCTGTAATAATATCACCCAGAATGATATCAGAAAGTACTACCATAAAAAACAGTACGAAAAAAATATTTTACCTTAAAGAGATTGATCTCATCTCGTCGACTGTCACAGGCTGTGTTTTGTAACGTTCCTTATCACGAGGTTTTGATTTTGATGTCGACGGCTGGTCCTTTAAAAACATTTCCTTCGTTAAGGCTTGCTCCATGCTCTTAATCCGCGATGCGATAGATGGAAATGTTTTTGGACTATTGTTATTTAAATTTGTGTCTTGTCCCCACAAACGTCGTTGTTTATTCTCACAATTCTCATCCACTTTTAGTCTGCGATTATTCAAAATTGAGAGTAATTCATCATTGACATCACACACTAAACTCATGGATCGTGGATTGATTTTAGGTCGAAGGTTTCTCCGACGGATAACTGCGCTTGGATAACTTTCTTCTTGATCAGGTGCAATATTTAAACCTCGTCGCGGTCCAGCCGTCGACAAATCGCTTGTATCACTCGAAAAATTTGTTACGCAAATGTTTGTATCGTTTTCTGCACAAAACGAAAGTCGCGCACGTGGAGACTGACTCCGATCTCTGGTAAGACTGGAACCACGTTGCTTCAAAATAGGTTTGACAGCCGCCTCACATTCTGAACTGGAATGATCAGAAGTTTTTGATCTAAGAAGCGAAGGTCTACGTGAGCTTCTGTCGTCTTCGCTCAAATCGAAACTAGAAGCGTGTCCTTCGTCACCTGACAGTTTTTTTGAGGTTTTAAGGATTGGTTTTTTAGGCAAATCGAAGTCATGATCATCGTGCTCTGTCAACTTTTTCTTTAAAATTGGCTTTGGAGTCTCAGAAGGCAAAATATCAGGGCACGGTCTTTCTTCCGAAAAACTTTTTTTCTTCAAAATAGGTCTCACAAATTCCTTTTCTTCTTCTACTATCTCTGCACCACCTGCAGCAGCTAAAAGCACAGCTTGAGCAATAGAGACATGCGAAGAGGTTGTACTACTACTGGAGCTAGAATTAGATTTTCGTTTAAGAATGCCATGGGGTTCTGGTGAGCTATGCGAAAAATCATCATTCGTAAGTTCCTCTTCTCTACTGAGTTTTCTTTTAAGAATACCTTGAATTTGGCCATCCGGTGATCTGTTACGAACAACGTCCTCTAAGGATGATCTTCTGTTTTTTAGAATTGGTTTACTAATATCTGTGGAACCATCATCAGCAAAAGAAACTTCTGGACTACAAGACCGTCTTCTTGCAACTTGCGACTCGTCTAAGCTACGCCGTTTCTTAAGTATACCCTGTCTTTGACGATTTCCAGAACGGCAGTTTCGTGGTTCAACAACACTCGGCGAAAAAGTAACAGGTGGCGAAGCGATTATATTATTAGGAGAATTAGAAACCGTGTTTTCTTCATTAATTGATTTTCTTTTCAAAATTGATACCGGTGTATGATACGACATTTGCGAATTATCAAAACGGCGACTTTGACTAGATGCGTCATTATTGAGATCAGAAAACATTGCACTTTGCCTTTCAAAATCTATTAACCGTTGTGCTGCTGTATCAATATCTTTCAACCTTTCACTTACACCTCTATTATGAATTGGTTTCTCATTAATAAGACCATAATTGTAAGTATGATTATTACTTTGTTGTTCGGATATTGACGAAAATATAGAATTACAACGAGGCTCAGGCGCTTTTAAATTTAACTTATTACTAGTTAAGTTATTTGATAATTTGTTAACCCTATCTAAAGTTTGCTTTGTTAATGCAGCTAAGCTGTCCATCTCTTGAGAAAGTCTGGAACTGCTTGCATGAGCACTGACTGTTTCACGAAGGGTAAACATATCTTGAGAGGATTCGCTAACACCAGTAGTATCACTTACTGGATTTGTGTGAGATGTAATACTCAACGTTATTTCAGAGAATTCTTCTTTATCAACATTCGTTTGTTTCGGAGAAGTAGCTATGCTAGTCAGTCTTTTCTTCGAATTATGATTTTTTTCGCTAATATTTTCAGTTTCCTTTTGAGCTCGATGCCTTCTGTCATTACGATTACTATCACTTTCACTCTTGACTTTATCTGAGCTCCTATACAAAGATTTAATTCCAGATGAATCCACTCTAGATTTACTGTCTGATTGAGAAACAACTTCTCCAGTTTTCTCTGATTTAAGGAAATTCTGCTTTACAGGTGATATTGAAGCACGACTAGTTTTCTCTGGAGATTTTTTAGATAATGGAATACAACTTGGTTTTGTGCCAAATTCGGATATTCGCCGTTTTTCGTAACTTTTTTTATTAGATGGTGAGGTGGTTGAGGGGTTATTGATAGCGTGCCTAATTCCAAAAGGTATATTTGTCGTTTGTTTAGAAGATACTCTGGAAGACGGTAACGAATTTTCAGTCTTGGGATAAGGTGCTTCACCGGATCGTCGATTCTTCGTTTTTGCAACAATTCCTGTAACAAAAATAAATAAAATGAACTAATGAAATGTAATAGTGAAACGGATTTCATGTTTTTAACGGCCCGCGATTTTAGGCGGAATTAAACTGTCGCCTCGAATGTTACACATAAGTTCAATGACTTTGCGTATAAATGAAGAAAAAAAAAAGGTAACACAAACACGAAATAGGTTAAAAACATAGTTAAAATAAATTCCTTCTTTGTTTAGATACCTAAAGGATGAACCACGTATTTATAAGATACGTATTCAATTCAAAATACCTAAAACTAAATACTTAAATGTCTAACTTGTAGTGGTATTACAGCTACGACGTAAATCTAAATGCAAAATCTCTGACTACACGCAATCACATAACAGGCATGCGACACATCGAAGGTTGCGGTAATCGTGGTTTCAAACCACAAATTGAACGGTATAATGACAACATAACGCAAACCGCTATCTACCACAAAAGGTCTGACAATTTTTTTTGTGTCGACGCAATAGACCATAGAAAACATTTATGTGTAAACTATTCACAGGTTGTAATTTGTTGCCGATCTTTGTTGCCGTGTAGTAGCGGTTAAGAACATCCACTACCCCATATCTTTCTGTGGGTATCGCAAGAGACGACAGAGGAACACAGGCAGTAGAAAGACAGCAGCATTTTCCTGATAACAGCGATAGTACTAAAAAACTGCGGTTGCCTACCCGCTCGCCGATCGAGGCAAGTACGGCAATATACCCCCCATGCTGAGAGTTACGAAGAGACGGCCCTCAGTACCCGGCAGCCCCGCTATTACTGGCTACGGTGGGTATCATGGTAATGGCGGGGCAGGGGGTGCTAATAATCTTCGGTGGTGGTTCGGTTGCCACTGAGAACTGCCGAGAAGATCCAGGATCCTTTTTCCAGGAGCTGGAAAAAGAGATAGACAAGTTGGACTGGAATATTATAAGATTATCCGAGGTCCGCAGAGAGGGGGAAGGCACGATTATCCTCGAAACCGGCAACTCACTCTATTACCGGGAGGGCGACGATCTGTCCCAAGGAGATATCGGATTTATCGTCCACAAGTTTCTCACGAACAACGTTGTAAAGATTGGAAGTGTGTCGACGAGGGTTGCGTACCTTATACTCAAAATCACCAAACGGTACTTGCTGAAGGATATACAGGTATACGCACCAACCTCGGCACATCCCGATGTGGAAGGTGGAGGAAATGTATGAGGATATATCTATATCCATGCACTCCTCCAAAACCCAATACATGCTGTTAATAGAAGATTTCAACGCAAAACTAAGTACAAGAGAGAACAGCGAGCTGAAGATAGGGAAATTAGGGATAGGGTAACGGAAACCAAGGAGCTAGCAGCTGGCCGACTTTATGCAGAATGAGGGACTCTTTATGATGAACTCTTTCTTGTAGTAAGACATGCAAAAGTCGATGGATGCAGGTGGTTCAGGACCGTGTTTTGTGGAATTCCTTGGGAGTAGCCTATGTTCAGCAGTGGACTTGTGAAGGGCTGTAATGATGATGATGATTTTATACGTGGTAGAGCCATGCTGCAGTAATATCAAAAATATAGTTGTAGCACGAATGGGTCGGCTCGACCGGGGAGGGACCACGCTCTCACAGAATACCAGCGTG
>DWHP01007980.1:0-10727 GCA_018247895.1 Parnassius honrathi | reverse complement strand
AATGAAATGTATGTATTATAATTAAATATGTATATTTGTATGTATATGCATTTATTTATATATTTGTATATATAACATATATATGGATAGGTCATATATTTACAGTTCATTTACTAGTAGTATGTATAATATTATGTAGTTAATTATCATTTGTTTTGTGTTCTTTTATTCTATATTGCCACACCTATGTCAAATACCACTCCATGGGTTGACTGGTAAGAATGCCTAAAGGCATTAAGTCCTCCTTTGTATTCTTTTGTTTTTAAGGATGCAATAAAGAATAAAATAAAAGATAAAATAGCAGCTCAATGCTGCAGCTGAGGAATACTTCACAGCCTGTAATTAATTATATCTGCTGACTGTACCATTCAGATCAGAACACGTCAGTTAGTTAGCAGCAGAAATAGGTAAAAAAAGGTAGGTAGGATGGTTTATACCCAGATGGTTTCCTAAGTAGTAAAGTAATTTTACCACCTGCATCCATTAACTACCTGCAGGTCTAACCAGGTCGTCACTCCGTCTAAATCAATTCCAGGACGGATCAAGACTATATTTTGTATGAAAAACTTAAAGATTTTTTTAAATATGGGTATTAGTATGAATGGATTTCATTTAATTTGAAAAGCATTTTATTTTTCAACAGAGTATGCTTAATCTCCAATGTTAACTACTTTTGTTTTAATACCATTACCTATCAAAAGATCACTGCTGAACAAAGACCTCCCCTGTATATTTACATATAGGGGGGTTATTCTCTATAGTTTCCGTGCTTGGCAGGTTGGTATTACCACAGTTTTTAATTTAATTTGTTACTGGGAAGATCTCCTGGATTGTTTTGCCCTATCACCTCTTATTTGGACAGTTACGAGACAATATGGGGTAGTGGATATCCTTACACTGCCACTACAAAGTGAACCCATTATATTAAATTATTTATAAGGGAATAAAATAATTTCATAGTGGGTCCATATAAATTTCAGCCAGAACTGATGATAATTTGAAGTTGGTTTTGCATATCATTTAAATTATTGTTTTGCTTTCTACAGGCCTCTTTAAAATTAATTAAAAAAGCCTTTATCTGGGCACTAAAAAGTAGAATAACACTAGTGTGTTGTGTATGTCTTAGTGAAGGACAATTTCTACAAATGAGTAGATTAAAGCAAGACATTAAATGTGTAAACATATATTGATTATTGTATCACCTTAGCCAAATGCTCAACCACTTTATTACCATACTACATATTTTAATTCCAGGAAATGCATTATTGATAAAAAGTCGATAATAAACGGCTTTATCAACAGTTTTGCTACAGTAATTGCTGTTATTTCTGTTTTTTAATTAAACTGACCATGACTATCCACTATCCCATATCCCCATATACATAATTTGACTTCATCAAAGTTTTAAACTTTATTGAACAAAGTTTGTATAAAATGGTTTATTATAATATTAAGGAATTTATGGTCTATAATAACCCCTGGGAAAGAAGGGATTCCTACCGAATCATTTCTAGTTTGTTTTGTGTTCTAAGTTGTGTTACTTCTTATATGATTGTAACTCGGTTTTTTTCTAAAAAAGAAGCTCCACAGGTTTGTTGCTGGTTCTTCGTAGGACAGAGGTGTTTTTTTTTTAATAGGAGAGGGGGCAAATGGGCATACAGCTCACCTGATGGTAAGTGATTACCGCCGCTCATGGAAAACTGCAACACCAGAGGAATTGCAGATGCATTGCCGGCCTTTTAAATAGGAATAGACTCTTTTCTTAAAGGTCTCTAAGTCATATTGGTCTGAAAAATCTCTGATGGCAGTTGATTCCACAAGGAACTTGTGCGAGTTCTTTTAAATCACACAGTGGTAGATCGCCAGTCATCGAGATGGTATGAGGGGTATCACAAGTTTTGTCGCGATGTACGGTTGTGAAATTGTGCGGCTGGAATCAGTCCGAACAATTCCTCAGAGCACTCCCCGTGGTAGATGCGATAGAATACGCACTGGCACTGCAAGGAGATATTGCATTTCTTTGCAGTGCCAGTGAGTGAAGCCAATCGAAAAGAGCTCGGTCGCCGACGATTCGAACTGCTCTGCGCTGGATGCGATCAAATGGAAGGAGCTGGCACTGGGGAGCCCCGGCCCAGAAATGGGAACAGTATTCCATGTGCGGCCGAACCTGAGCCTTGTAAAGTTACAGGCGGTGAACCGGCATGAAATACTGTCCTGCTCTGCTGAGCACGCCAAGCTTTTTAGAGGCCAATTTACGGTCTCTTCCAAGTGACCCACAAAACTGCACATCACTCGATATATTTACGCCGAGGATTCCGATACTGGTTGAGGCAACAAAGGAGTGCCTTGAAACTGAGTTTTCTAAACCAATGGTAAATTAAACATAATAGTGACTCAATAAGCATTATTTGTAATCTATAATGAATAAAAAAGTTCCTGTTTATGTCCTGGGGGTGTCATGAGAGGCGACAGAGGGAAACAAACCGGGAGATGGGCAGCAGCATCTTCCTAATAATAACTAAAAATTAAAAAACTATGGTCCCTAACCGACCTGCCGCAAATGGCAACTATAGCAAATTATATCTCTCTTATGTGGCAATCTGTGGGGTAGGCCTATGTTCAGCAATGGACTTTAATAGGCTGTAACAATGATGATGATGATGGAAACATACTGAATCAGACACACAATGTAATTCAGTAACTTATGAAACATTTAAAATAATATTGCGTATTTATTATAATTCTGTCTACTACTGTAGTATCAAATTAAGAGCTTTTTACATTTATTAAAGTGCTTTTATTTCATCTCATATGAAAGTATATATGGTGTATGTAACAAATACACAATTATAATTTTTTTTATCTGTCTGTCTGTTTGTTTGTTCTGGCAAATCTCTGAAATGGCTCCGATTTTGACGAAACTAGCACACTGGCTGATAGCTGATGTTATTAATTACACACGGTCGGAGTTGTAGGGTACAGCTAGCTATGAATAATTTAAAAGCAGTAGAAATACAGTTATATTATGGTTGCTGCACAAAATACCAGCGTGAAAGTTCAGAATAATGCTGCTGTGTTTTGTATGGTGAGTGTAGAGAACTGAAAACTGAAATGGAAAGGTTTGTCAGCAATGTAGCACTGCAAGAAGAATATATAAGCTGACACGCTAACACTGTGTTTCATGCCAAGAGCAGCCTGGGCTTTGTGATCTGGAGTGTTTCATGCACATCATGCTGGTCTAAATTAAATTTTATTTTTAATTTTTACTTACTTTTACTTTTTACTGCGAAGAGGAATTCCACTTTAGTCTTCAATCTGCATTTTGGTGCTTAGTTGAGGATAAATGTAGAGGTCTATGGGCCATAGCATAATTACCGGACGGACTGTGCTCGTTTGCCATCTTTAAAAAATATATCTAGTATTCAAAAATTGAAAATAATTTGTTTTTGTCATTGGAAGATATTAAGGTGAACTAATTTTACATTTTTTTAAGACTTAAAAATTGCTGGTTGTGAGTTGTACATAATGTCACAGTAATTGCCCTAATTAAGTTAATTAGAGATAATGGAGACGAGGTTATGTTTCGTAGCTTAATATTTGATATAACTGGTAATTTATATATGGCTCAAAGTTGATACTACTCAATTTTTCGAAAATTTCTAATTCCTATGAACCTCAGGTTTTTTCACATGGCAACATGGCGCTGGAACCTTGTATTTGACCCGTATATAAACAACAATTACGGACGGCCTTTGTTTTCTTTTTGACGTACACGACGTATATCTTGATTGTTTATGTAAAATACAATATTTTGACAACTGCATTAGGATGTAAGACTCCTTTCTTCGACGCTCGCTGTAAATATAACAGAACACGAGTAGCCCGGGTTCGATCCCCGCTGACCAATGAAATTGTTAATTGCAATTTTAAGTGCTGATTAAGCACGTGCTCGGCGGTGAGGGAAAATATCGTGAGGAAACCTGCATGTCTGAGGAATAAGGAAAAAATATTTCAAAGAGATGTGAAGTTCGCCAACACGCATTGGGGCAGCGCGGCGTACACCTCCTTGTCCTAAAACAGTCTCAGAAATGAGGGTAGGCCCGTGCCCAGCAGTGGGACGTATATAGGTTGTAACTTTACTTTACTTTTATACCAGTACATACTGTTGCGCGCCTCAGTTGATGGCACTAGCGCCATCTGGTATCGAGTATCAGAAATATTCACGAACCTTAATCTCGTAACAATACTTTAAAAAATATATGATTGGGATATTTGTTTATTTCTATATACAAGTATAAAAATCAATTGCTGTCCGTTGGTCTCTCTATCTAGCTAAAACTCGAAAACGGCTCAAACGATGCTGATGGTTTTTTTGTGTGCGTTTGAGTCACAGAAATCTAAATAATAAGTTAATAATAGTAATATTATCTAGATTTCTGTGGTTTGAGTGGATCACTGGATGATTTAGATTCACATTTGGACCCGGTAGGTGGCGCTGTTGTCGAGGTCCAGAAATCACCCGTGCGAAGTCGGCGCGGATAGGGCTACCAGATCCGAAAATGAGTTTTCCTCGAAAAATCCTTAACTTTTTAATAAATTTTCTGACATTGGCGAGGATGTAGCATAAATATCTAATTATAAAAAAAGACTCGTGTGACTGACACATTATGCGCAATATTCAGCAATAAAAAGTACGAGCAAGATCAGATGCCTGAAACAATGTTATTGTGAAGATTTTATTTATTATTATTATTATTATTATTATTATTTGTGATTAAACTGTTTAAGAAATATTTTAATTTGTATTTCTTATATTTTTCTCTTTCTATTCATACATTTTTAAGATTTTCACATTTTCCCTGTTTCCTTAACAGAGGGCTAAAATTCCGGATATGTCAGGAAAATTCCTGTCATCTGGTGACCCTGGGGGCGGATCGCTATTCATTCCATATATTTTACTTGGTGATAGGGCTCAATTTCTGCCCAAGACTCTGTCTAGGTATATACCACCTACTTAAGTCACCAATTATGAGTGCCTGCAATGCTGTTTTCGGGTCTGAAGAGCATAGAGAGCCAGTAAGAGAATAGAGAGAAAGAGTCTGTTAGGCATTCCATCTTAGTCGTTAAAGGTCTGCATCTGTCGCTTTTGTTTAAAATTGGCTGCAAGTTTCCATTGACTACGTCATTTTTTTACAAGTGGTAAAATTAAAAATTTTGTACAACCGACTTCAATATAAATAAAATAAGAACATCATTAATGTAGGTTAAAAACTACTGGTCAGATCTTGATCAAGTTTATGTGGGACCAAACGAGAAGCACCAGGTTTCAAATAAAAAAGAATCATCAAAATCGATTTACCCAGAAAAAAGTTTTGAATTAACACACATTAAAAAAAACATAGTAGAATTGAGTGCCTCCTCCTGTTTGAAGGCGGTTAAAGAAGAAAACTCATATTGCAATAATTTTGTTATCGAGCATTATATTTACCAACGTCACATCGCCTAATATCTTATTGTCTGTATAGCAATCCATCTGCGATAGTAGATACTATCCTACACGGAAATATATTATATATTATTACGATTTCTGTGCTATCTTACCTGTTCCTGTCGCTAATCAGTATTGTATGTAATGCTTTTGGCGGTATCAATTAAGTTGCCTGCAAGTGTCCGTTGACTACGTGTCGTTAAGTAAAATGTTACCATGTTTATCATTGTTAATCTCTCTCAAACACCACGTAATTTCATCTTACTCCACTGTAGCGCAACGCCAACTTACAATGAGACTGTTAACTCGTTTTTTTGGACCCTGAATAAATATTTCTCTGTCAATAAATAAATCGTCTCTGACTCCTAAATTAGACGCGACTGTATCTTAGAAATCAGCGGCCTCTCCCAGAGTTGTTAATTAACATTTCCTTATTAAATAAAAAAATAATAAAAAATTTAAATGTAATAAAGTAATATACATGTAAATTTATTTAATATGTATATTATACAAATGAACCTCAGAAATGATGTAATAACATAACGGAAACATTAACGTAATACGCGGTAGAGCCACACTGCAGCTATATAGGTAATGGTTGTAGCAAATGGGTCGGCTCGACCGGGGAAGGACCACGCTCTCACAGAATACCACCGTAAAATAACAGTTTTACACTGCTGTGTTTCGTATGGTGAGGTGCAAAACGAGGCATTCCACCTGAGTCCTCATGGGCGACAGCGCATTGATTCCTAATCGAGGATCAATGGGCCACAGCATCCACATACCATCCAGGTCCATTTTACCAGGTAGACTGTGTGCTCGTTTTTCACTCTTATTCTATAAAAAATAACATTAATTTTCTACATATTAATCACTTTATAATATATTAAAATTTGCCTCAATTGCCAGACGGATTGGCAATCGCAATACCAGAATTCTCACACCTTTGACGCTTCTGACCGTCGCGTCGCCGGTCTGGACAGTTTACACTTGGCGTACACGACTGCCATTTCCATAGTCGTCTTACGACACCCGCGGGATGAAATGGGTGATGGATCCCCTTACGACGCCATCACTATTTACCTCTTACGAAGCACCGCAATATTATACTTAGTTTTATATATACAGGGTTATTTGTCAAATGGTGAAAAAAAATTTTATTAAAATTCTGTCTCTTTTATCTTTTAAATTCAAAATGCGTGATAATGCATTATTTTAACAGATTTTACTGCGCTCGTAGAGCTCGTATCGGTCGATCACAATTTTGGATAATTTCAAAGGAAATATTTTTTACTTCCCGCTAAGAAAATTTAACATTTTCAAGGTTTATTGGTTTCACCCCGATTTTCGAAAATCGAGTTTTTATCAGATCTCGACGTTTTGAGATCCCAGAAAGCTATTCTGACTAATTTCACGCGGACGTCCGTACGGATGTACGTGTGTGTGTGTGTAAGTATGTAAACCTTTCATAACTTTGAACGTCATGATCGATTGAGATGCGGTTTGCGGCGTTCTAAAGATCTCAATGTGGAATAGATTCGGTGATTATATGAACTGATTCGGACGAGTAGATTTTGAGAAATCTCAAAAATAAAAATTTTGAAAAACTGTTTTGTTGGAATAATAATACTTTTAAACGGCTTTTCCGATCGGTTTCAAAGACTAATATCAGCTCTTAACCTCAAAAAATGGAAAATAAAAATCGGTTCATTCGTTCGTGAGATATCGAAGGAGAAAGAATTTGAAAAAAACGTTTTAATAATAACTTCGAGATTTCGCAACATAATTTGGTGTAATTTGGAGCGCTTTGTATTTGAAATTACCGGGAAGTTCCAGGGATGGCCTGCAGGGTCAATCAATTTTTTATTTGTTACCTCAGAACTTTTTTCTAGGTGAACCGATTTTAATAATTTTCATATTTGAAAGCTGTTGCTTCTCATGTAATCCCATATAAATTTCAAGATGTGACTACTGGTCACTGGTACTGGTTTTTGTATATTTAAATGTCTTTGTTTTTTAGTGTTCCTTAATAATGCGTATTTAATTGACTTCGACTACGTTGATGATGTTCTCATTTTATTTATTGAAGTCGGCTGTACAAATTTTTTAATTTTACCTCTTGTTTGTCTTCTAAATAGTCGTTATTATGTAGCCGCTGCTTGTAGCTGATTAATGTTGTAATGTTATGTAAGTGGATGCTGTGGCCCATCCATATCTACATCCTCGGTAAGAATCAAAATGCAGATGCGTTGTCACCTCTGAAGACTAAGATGGAATGCCTCGTTTCCAGTAAAAAAAATGTGTCCGGTTCTCTACACTCACCGTACGAAAACCAGCAGAAACAAGCTGCTGTTTTACGATGGTATTTTACGAGAGCGTGGTCCTTGCCCGGTCGAGCCGACTCATTCGCGCGACAAACATAATGCTTCAGCGTGACTTACCACATATTATAATACCTACCTACTAAGTTTTTTCAACCTGTTTTGACGTTTTCCTGTTTATGAGTACAACACTCTGCTGCGTGATGTTACCGTTATTAAAATTGTAGGCATGTAATCGTGTTAACATTATGATGTACGTAGTATTTTGCTGCGCTAATAACATCCGCTCTCACAGTTTATAATGCGGTTAGGTACGTGATATTCAAAAACTAATTTTATTTACAATGTCCTGTAAAGCGTAAAATATCAACCTAATACTGATGTGCTTCTTATGGTGAATCAAAGCTTCCAAGATATCGCTATGGGTAGCATAGGATTTGTGAAAGCCATAGATACTAATAAACTGTTATTTTATACAAAGTACATGTAAAAACCGGTCACCCGTTCTCCTTTCTTCCCCGGTCGAGCCGACCCACTCGTGCTACAACCATAATATAGCTGCTGCGTGGCTTTACCACGTATATACGTCTGTGCCTATGTCTATGAGGGCCCTTTTTCTTAGCAACAGGTATCAAGAAGAACAGAAGTATCAAGTTGAAATTAATATCTAACACACGCGTTGCGGTCGCGTCGCAGTATCTTTGAGGTGTAAAAGTTAAAGATTCTAAGTCAACGCATTCAAAATATATGGTCATTTACGTCACTTCATTTGATACACGCAAACTTATTCATCAAAACCTGTAGTGTACTTCCTGTTGACTGACCTAGAATCGTGAAATTTGGCAAGATGCAAGGTCTTACAGCACAAACACAATATAAAGCATTGTATTGTGGCACAAGTAAATGAAAAAACTCGAAATCATAATTTTTGGTTATTAAAAAGTTGATCCTCCAAAAATCCAACTTACCTCTTCTTTCGAGCAAAACATTACTGAGATCGTTTTTATGTTGAAGAAATGAACACAAAATCCACTTGACGGTAAGTGAATGGTATGGCTCATAAATAACTGCGTATAATATCTCCAATTAAAAATCAAAATGTTTTCCATCCATACCATCTGAATGCTTGGCGGTCCACCGCTGCGATATCCAGAAGTTTTCTTTCACGGCCGGCTGCTTTGCACAATCACCTATTACCAGAAATTTTGATGGGCCGATACAACCCTTCAGAAAAAGGACGGCAACCTGCAATTCCTCAGCTGTTACAGTTCTTGGGCAGCGGTAGTCACCATCAGGTGAACCTCATGATTGGTTAGAGAGGCCTTTCTGTATACAATGTAGAACCGTTATCACCGTAACACGCGTAAATAGGGTCTTACAAATCTAGGTCACTTAATCATGGTATACGACACCCTGAAGACTGATCATGTCACCTATGATTGCATTTTAATTACGGTGACACTTTCTCTTTTTTTAAATTATCCAAAACTTCTCGTCTAGGCATATTGTTGTCCCTTATCGGCCTTAATTTATTATTTTATGTCTGAACTCACAATTAAGCAAACAGCCACGAAAAATTTGCAACATTTATTTGGCTTCCCTTAACAGAATTTGACGATATCCATTGTCAGCATAAAACGGAATGACGTAACATTTAAGATGGTACCTTATTTTGTCTGTCTATTTCTTACTTCTTAGAAATATAAGTTGATGATTTCACCTTGATCGACACGGTCATGGGGACACTTTCTCTTGTTTTGAAATTTTATAAGAGTTCCCATTTAGACAATGCACATAGTCGTGTATTTTCTATATTAAAAGATTGACAAATATGCACTCTGTCCATCTGATGGTACGTGTGCATAGACATCTGGTGGTAAGTGGCCCATAGACATTTACATTTATCTTTAATTAAAAATCAAAATGTCACCCTTGAAGACTAAGACGAAATGCACCATTTACATTAGAAAGGGTCTCCTGTTACACCTACCACATGACAAATCATCATTAAGCTGCTGTTCCCCAGTCGGGCCGACCTATTCGTGCTACACCATAATATAAGTGCAATGTACCACGTATAAAAAATTATATAGTGTATAGATAGAAAAACAATACTAATAACTCTGTGCTCCTGCTCTCTAAACACTAATACCAGATTCCTATATTCAGTAAACATTTCATTCTTCATTACGATCCCTTTTTTTATATTTACATAGATAGGTAGATAGATAACACTTTATTGTACGCCAAAAACAGGACAGGGTTGCAATAAAACAATAAAAATGTATATTTTATTTTATTTTATAGTATAAGGTGAAAAGAGCACGCAGTCCATCTGATCGTAAGTGTTTGCCCATAGACGTCTTCATCTATCCTCGATTCTGAATCAAAATGCGGATGCATTGTCACCCCTGAGGACTCAGATGGTCTGCCTCTTATCCGGTAAAAAGGATCTCCGGCTTCTACACTCACCATAGGAAACCCAGCAGCATTAAGCTGCTATTTCACGCTGATATTCTGTGCGAGCGTGGTCCTACCCTGGTCAAGCCTGCTGTGTGCCCGGTCATTTCCGCTACAACTATAGATGCAGCTTGGCTCTACCACGTGAAAGATCTATTTGCCTCGCCACTAACTGTAAATTGATCTTACAAACTCTCTTTTCAATAAATATCTTTAAACGTTTTACTCTAGGGTCTAGGGAACAAGCCTCCTCTAATTTTTGAGGAGTGTTTAGGTGGTCGTGTCACGCTGCGACGGTATAATAGTTCGAAATAGCACTAATATGGATAAGGACCACGTTTTCACAGAATACCAGCGTCAAAGAGCGGAATAATTATACATACTTCCTGCATGTCTTACCAGGTCGTCACTCCATCTAGTGGGGGGTCGCCCTACACTTCGCCTACCGGTACGAGGAT
>DWHP01007979.1:0-10728 GCA_018247895.1 Parnassius honrathi | reverse complement strand
TTTCCTTCACCGTCGAGCACGTGGTAAATCAGCACTTAAAATTGCAATTAACAATTTCATTGGTGCCGGCGGGGATCAAACCCGGTTTGTTCGCGTACTGTGAAATTTACAGCGAGCGCTAACCATCTGAGCTACCACGTGCATTTTGATTCTTAATCGAGATTAAATGTGAATGTCTATGGGCCACAGCATCTACGTAACATCAGGTGGACTGTGTGCTTGTTTGGTACACTTATCCTATATGAAAAAATATTACTATTTCACCACATTTTTATTAACTCGCTTTCGTGTTTGTTTTGTTCGGTTCGAATTTAGAAATTGGCTTTAATTTCCCGTTCAGTTAGACTGCAAATCTTGAACATAGCTCAGAATTGGATGACCGTGTAAGAGTATAAAAAATGATAAATAATTTTGAAAAAATTACTTTTATTGATTGAATCCGGAAGACAGGAAAGTCAGCAAAGCACATTTACATGTTATGTAATGCTATTCGAGGATACTTATAATACAGTTCGTTATCCAAATTTATTTTTATAGGAGAGTAGGTAAACGAGCATATGGCTCACCTGGTGGTATGGGATAGTTACTATGACGATAGTGGTAGGTACTGAAACTAACATTTAGTATATTTACGTCACCATTGACATAGAGGAAATTTTTACGCAACTATCTACCCAACCATTGTTACACAAAAGCTAACATGCCCCAAATTCTAGCAATCATTCTCCGCCTCAGTTGTTTCCACATAAAAACAAAATGTGCTCGGTTACATACTATTATGTACATTCTTGAGCCGGGGTGGGACAATAAATGGGGCATAACTAGGCGTTAGACAAATTGGCTGAGAGCCAGCCCGGCGCCCCGCGGCGTTGCGGATAACTTGTCTAATATTATGAAAAAGTATGAAAGTATAAATTCATCTATTATTATTGTATATATGTCGTAGGATAATTAGATAAACCGAATTTTCCACAAAAATCTAGGAATTTCGCAAAAACACGGATAATTAGACAATGGCTATGACATTTCTCAACCTTACTGAAAAAAGATTAGGAGTTTTGCAACTTTGAATATACTTAACTCTGATTGGCTTGATTTTGGTTTACAGGCGTATAGTTTATGAGTAATGTTTTTTTTGTAGAATGCCAACCTCATTTTTTACACAGACCCAAAGTTACATCTGTAACATCTTCGGCGCTGCAGGAAGTGCAGCCCCATCGCCTTTGCTTAGCAAATCGCTGGCACCTGTGCCATGCAACGATTCTCCGCGCCTACGGCTTTACAAAAACACTCTAGGGGTAGGGCAGACAAAATTACGTAGAATCGGGACGTGCTGATTCGGTTTTAGAACACATTCGATCAGTCGTCTAACTATCCGTGT
The DNA here is from genome assembly GCA_018247895.1 of Parnassius honrathi. NCBI lineage: Eukaryota > Metazoa > Arthropoda > Insecta > Lepidoptera > Papilionidae > Parnassius > Parnassius honrathi. Next base: position 9,347 of record DWHP01007979.1, on the reverse strand, counting down.
TTTCGCGATATCCCTAGATTTTTGCGGAAAATTTGGTTTATTTAATTATCTTACGACATATATAAGCAAATTATCACTGAGTAACTTACTGACTGATCTCTAAAACTATAAACCCGATAGACTTGTAATTTAGTGTAGCTACTCATTTCGCAATGTAGACGCTCACTAAGAACGGATTTTACGATAGTACCGTAAAAAGATCTCGATATTTTGTATCTACGTTATTATTGTCAATTATCGTGCACCTAGCGAAGCGAGTGAGTATCAGCTAGTTCAAGATATAATGATTTCGTTGAATATACACGAAATCGTGATACATATAGCGACATAGCAGTGGTTAGAACTGGCTGTTGTATAATGTTATTTTAGTCAGTAGAAAAATACAAAATGGAAATGTAATTAACAAGTTGGACGGTAAAGTCAAGAAAATATTCAAATGTGTTATTAAAATAAGTTATTATAATCGATTATTATACATAATCGATTACAATAATATCTTTTAAATGATAACTGAGTTATTATAATCAATTGAGCAGTAAAATCGCTGCACGTGCAGTCATATCATGTAGACGGTTATCAAATCGGAATAAGCCCGTATGAAATCTCATATTATACACTTTCGAATAATCGAAGATGTAAATTTAATATTGAAATAATTGTCTTCAATTAAGTTTAGGGGGTTATTGGCATGAAATTAAGATATAATTATAATTATTTTTTTAAATTTTTGTGTGTCGGTCCAGGACAATGGCTTTGTCAAGAGGGGTCTAATCTTTAATTAATCCGAAAAACTTGAAATTTTTGTTTTGGAAGAAAGAATAATTGAAAATATAAATGGTCTTTCGTTATTTCAAATCTAAATAAAGCTACATTAACATGTAGATACTATCCGGGCGAAGCCAGGTTCTTGCTTATTAATAATACTAGCTGTTCCGTGAATTCGTTACTAATGGATTTCAGGGGTTTTCATTTTTTGCGCAGAACCCTAATCCTATGCGCCTAATCCTTTCTAAAATTAAAGTAACCTAAGTTACTTTTTATGACATAAGCTACCTGCCAAAGAAAATCCCGTCAAAATCGGCCAAGCCATACGGTGATTAGCCGAAACAAATGGACAGACAGACAGAAAGACATCGGGACAGAAATATAGACAAAAATTTCAAAAAAATAATTTTTTAATAATAAGTACTGTATATACCTTTAACCTTCATATGCATTCAGTAAAAAGCTGTTATTTTGACATTACAAACATACACTTAAATTTTATTTATTTGTATAGATATAGGATAATATCCGATGCTAGTCGCGTCATTTTAATAGATACGACGTCATGTGCAGAACGTGACACCAAGATAACTTGGTCGTGCCTTCGACGCATGGCACCCACTTGTATCATGATTGCTAGTTTGGTCGTAAAATTATACGTTATTATGTGATCCCGCCTTTGCCTGATAGGTCTCGGTTTGCACAAAACTTCATATCCGATATTTTATATCTAGTATCGCATACAGGTATCGTGATCGGTAGTATGGACATATTTTGATACTGTATTACGAAACAACAATGCGATGCGATACCTGATACGCCGTGTCATCTCTTGTTGGTTTTTTATTTTATCATCAAAAGGACTACTCGCCGCTAACAATTTAATGAGGAAAATATACGAGATTTTTGACACTATTCCGCTAATGATACGATATGGACGAAATTCTCACCCATACTTAAGATTCGACACGACATATCTAATAAGATACGTTAAGATGATCAAATGTGCACTCGGCCTTAACTCAGGGATTTAGTGTTCGCCATTATTTTCGTACTGCGCGAGAAAACCGAGTTTGTTCCCGTCGGCACCAAAAAGTCTTTATGCTAGACGCACTAGATGAAGTTTTATCGACATTACGAGTACCCTTAACCGACGAGCGTGTATGCGTAGATATGTGGATGTACGGGAGGTGAGAGAGGTGTGTCAGGATCGTGCCAAATGGAGGTCCGTAGTCTCTGCCTACCCCTCTGGGTGTCAGGCGTGAGTGTTTATGTATTTATGTATGTATGTATGTACCTCGTTACCAGTAAGAAGGGTCTCCGGTTCTTTACACTCACCATACGAAATACTATTGCCAATACTAACTAAGCTGCTACGTTACGCTGGTTATCTGTGAGAGCGTGACCCTTTCCCGGTCGAGGCGAATCATTCTTGCTGCAACTAATATAGCTGCAGCATGGCTCTACCACGTACAAATATCTATGTCGTGAAGTGAATTTTAAGTGAGGTAGGAGAAGAGGAACGAAGAGATAAACAAGAAATTAGAATGAACTTATTTTAGTTCACTTATAGCAAGGGATAATAACATTTAATTCATAAATAATCGAGAACTCTGCTTCAAATTTATGATTTGTAACAATAGCGGCATAACCGTACGTAGTCGCACACTGCAAAGCGACGCTCCGCGTCATAGTCGTTAATCTTAATGCAAATTCGTGCCAAGCGTCCTTAATGGCGCCCGTATTTACTATTTACACGTCTTATTCTTCACGTTGAATTACTCTATACGTGGTACAAATCGTTGCATCTTAGAGAAAATTTATTTTCTTGCTGTGAGTCGTAATCTGTTGTAATTTGCAATCATGTTTTGTGTTTTTCGATCGCTAATACGATTATTATCTACATCAGTAAATATTACTAAAGGGTTTTTCAACAAAGGCGGGTAGATGTAGAAATGAAATAAAACAAGCCATGTGTGTGAGATAATCATAAAATTCTTTTTTTTTTTGGAAAGGTCCACATGTGCCGCCAAAATCTACCCGCGCCAATAGAAAATACCTCTAGTTTTTAAATTTAAATTTAGAAATCATCAATTTTGCAGCCTGTCTAACTATCGACTGAACAATTTTTAACCTGTTTCTATAAACGAGGAGGTTCTATATTCGAGGTATTTATCTTGAATGTTCATCGATTTCTCGAAAACGGCTGATACGGTTTGGATGATTTGATCTTTAATTAATGTAGAGGTGGTCCTATATGAGTTGAAAGAACGAATGTTATCCCTAGGGGTGAAAAAAAACAGGCGATGGTGTTTCAATAAATATTTAAACGATATTTTAGTTGATACCTCGAATTTCTTTCATTTCTTAGTCCACTCAAAAATGTAAAAAATAAACTTTTAATAAAAAGTTAAATTTTGCTTCAAAAACTTAAAAGAGTAGAATAATTAATTTTTCAATATACTTTGTCTTAGCATCAAATTCTAAAGCTATATATTAAGAAAATAGTTTTATTATTTTTAGTTTGTATACTCTACACCAGACAATCAAGTCTATAACAACTGACATGATGATGAAACAGTTTTTTTGTGATATTTAGCTTTTGTAAAACAAAATAATCTTTTTTATACATTTGGATTTCAAAAGATAAAAGAACTAAATTATAAAAAAATCAATATTTAAATAAAGCTAGCTAATAAAGCTACCAAGCTTTATTTAAATAGTGATTTTTTTACGTACTTTTCACGTACTTTATAAAGTGGTGCAAATACAAAGTGTCTGCCTAGCAAAAGCTTTTAGAAATGCACAAGAGTATGTAATTCTTCACAACGGCAATCAGCGGTCTGCCCTTTTTCTCGTCGCAGGTAACGTACGAGTACGTATACAGGTTGTACATTTTTTTTCAAAGTTTTACCCACATAAAGCCGCAATAAGTGTTTGAGGGGAGATTAATGTCTGCTGCAGACAGATTTGAAGATGCGACAACCGTGATTACAAACATTGTGTCTACGTTATTTGTCAGTGCGGATAACATTGCTTGTTTTTCTGCAGACTCCATTGAATTCAGTAGTAGGGCCCCAAAGTTATTAGATATAATAAAATATACAGCTGATATTAATTTGAGGGTGTAAACTGTACTTTGAATTGACAATAAACTAAAAACTAACAACAGTTCTAATCATTTTCTTCAATGTTTGGAATAGAAGGCTAATTTGAAATTTACGTGAAGCTAATATATATGTAATTAGCGAAGTAAAGCAAATTAGCCTTAAAGTAATTGACTATATGACGATAGTAAACCACTACATATTGTAGTGACTTCCTAATAGATGGCGCTATAGTTTTCTATGTATGTATCAGAAATGCTGTTGTATTGGTAACTCACTTTATTATTTTTGCTAGATAAGATAATATATAATTAATAAAATATTGGCGTAGGTACGCTGAGGACGTAGGCTGAGGACGGTAGGCATTGATTAAGACGTAAAATGTACTGCGGTCTCTATCCTGTGTACATGATGAAAACGTGAAAAAAGTTAAAATTACAGCCTATATACGTCTCACAGCTGGACACAGGCCTGTTCTCATTTCTGAGCGTTTTAGGGCAAGGAAGTGTCCATCCCGCTGCCACAATACGTGTTGACGAACTTCACATGTCATCAAAATATATTTTTTTCGTATTTCTTAGACATGCAGTTTCCTTACGTCATTTTCCTTAACCGCCGAGCATGTGGTAAATGAAAACAATAAGTCCTCTATAATATGGTCCAAGTCCCAGTAGAATGTTGATGAAACCTAGGTAACGGTTATAAAAAAGAACAATAATAAAGAATGATTATGACATACTTGCTGGTGCACGCACCGGCGGGATGACAACCACAGTGTATAATTATCTTGAGATGTTATCTGCAAGATGCTGCTGCACTTCTCCTGTTTCAGTTTCTCTTTTACGACATCCATGGGACGATATTAGATGCAGAATGGCGGTGGATTATGATTGTGGATTATGATGGATATGATTTATGATAGAGCCCCGCTGCAGCTATTATGGTTATAGCATGAATGGGTCGACTCAACCGGGGAAGGACCATGCTCTCACAGAATAACAGGGTAAAATAGCAGCTCAATATTGCTGTGTTTCGTATGGTGAGTGTAGAGAACCGGAGACCCGTTTTACTGGAATCGAGGCATTCCATGTCAGTCCTCAGGGCTAGCAACGCATCTGCATTTCGATTTTTAATTGAAGATAACAAACAACAGGTACATGTCTATGGCATCCATTTAACATCAGGCGGACTGTGTGCTCGTTTGTCACTCTTAATACTATAAAAAAGATGATACAGATATATTTGTTTCAATTTATCGATAAAACTATATGGCGCTGCGACAGGAATCAGCGGAGTGCGCGGAAGGGGGGGGGGGGGACAACGCAGTAACGTGTTTTTGCCGTTTTACAAGCGGTCAAGCGGTTTGGCGATCGCAGTTTTATTATTTTTAGTTATTATTAGGAAAACACTGCTGCCCATATCCCGTTTTTTTTCTCTTGTTTCCCTCGTCAGCACTTACGACACCACTATATGATATAATAGTGGATATTCTCACATCACCACTACATGATAATACATGGGTGCGTGCTTATTATACACGCCAATTGCTCTGCCCCGACCGACACGTATTAAAGCAACGTATTAATGAGGTACTCTGTATCAGTTCATTCAAGAGCCTCGCAACACATGCACACTAGCACGAGGTTCACCTACAGTAGCAGAGAGAGAAAATAACATGATAACAGCGATGCCCGCGATGCTTTCGCGCTCTCGTTCACTCCTCCTCCAGCCTTATCATTAGGCTTAGATATTTTATTGTGATTAGTTCAAATTATAGACAGATAACCTTTAAAATTAGGGCTGATACAGATGCAAAGGTCAAACCTTTTGCTAGCATCATAAACGGAGCGGAGTAAAAGTCTAAAGTCATAACTAACTTTATTTCAACAAAAGATTCAATCAAATGGTGTGACATTGCGCAGATGTAAATTAATCAACTCATCTAACCAATTCGAATTAAGCAGCTAATTAGATTAGCGAATTGATTAGACAGCAAAAGAAAAAAGAAATTACAATTCACATTTTTATTGTTTACAAACCTCATCTGCGTTGAGCTACAAATATTGCCGAAAAAATTATGTAAATTGGCCAATAGGTTACGGAGGAGATAGATTTCAAAGAATCCTTTTCTTGTGCCATGGGAGCTCCGCTCTCTCCACTGCAATTACCGTGTAGTGCCGGTTTAAGAACACCCACTACCGCATATCATCCCATGGGTGTGATGAACAGCAACGTTTTCCTAACAAACAACAAAGATACTAAAAACTGCGGTTGCCAACCCAATTGAGGCTACTTTAGGGGAGGCCCATGTTCAGCGAAGGACTTTAATAGACTGCTAACGGTAACGGTATAGACGGTTAACAAATATTTGTACAAAGTAGTATACATCCATCAATTTTTACTGACCGTTTGCTCATCGGATTTGTACACTTAATCAAATTTTAAGTAATATTTTAGCAAACAAGTGAAAACAAACGGATCCGTTAATCTAATACTCCATTCGTTCTTTGACGGAGATCTGAGATTTAGCCTATATTTTTACACTGTAAAAGCAAATTGCATTGTGGACTACCGGCGCATAAAAATCAAAAACTGTGATCTTGATAGAGTGCATCATTAATGCATTACGCAGGTATGTCAAAAATACAATGTGATTGTTTTTAAAACTAGAGCAGACAGTTCTTTTCGAATTTAACTATATGCAGACATAAAAAAATAACTTCCTACAATTACAGCAAAACATAAAGTCAGGTTCACGGAAACATAAGGGTGGATGAAATTATCATCGTAAATGAAGGATCATTATAAGTGAAGATAAGTTTAGTGTGTAGTCAAACACAAACCAGTATACTGTAAACAAGTTTTGATACGACAAACACATTTCTACTGCACTGTGCAGTTCGGCATACTTTGAACAATAAAACGTAATTTGAAAATAAGAAATACTAATATGTCATTATTGTAATAGGCTTCAACATATTATAAAGAAAAAAATAAAGCTTTACATTGGATCCATAAGCAAACAAAAAAATTAAAAAAATTAGAAACCAGTCAAATATAAAAATATTATTGTTTTCCTAAACTCAATACTCACTATTAAAATTTGCGAATATCATGAATTATTTTAATCTTGGAATTGGATTATCATATTATTGAATTGTACTGTTTCTAGAAGTAATAGACTCCCAAAAATTTAAAACGTTTAAACAAAAGGATTAGGTAGAATTTATAAAACGATATTAATGGTCGTTTTATATTTTTATTTAATTTTTTTTCATCATATTAAACAACTTGTTTTGTGCAATGGCTTTATTTCAGTGAAGATGAGAAAATCTGATATTATATATTTTTATTTAAAAGAAAATATGAAAATATTTCGGGCGGTAGCGGAAATGTTATCTTGTTACGAATGGTTTCAACGACCGGAATGTAATTGTTCACTTTCCGGTTTCGGTGACCATTTGCTGGCGAAACAATGGCACGACGTTAAATGAATTCAGGTTTCAGAGTGCAGGTAAAAGATAAGAAATACAAAGTTTGTGATTTTAATGTCTTGTAGGAAAATATATTTTATTTACTTCAACACTATTTAGACACGAAGAGTAAAAGTAAATAAAAATTTAATAGTCAAAAATGTATCTAATTTATACTAACTTTATAACGTTCATTTCATTTTCGCGACGTATCTAGTGATTTCCAACACCCAAAGTCCTCCATATCGATTGATTTGTGTAGAGAAAATTCTGTCAAATTATTCTTACGAATATTTATCTTCACCATATTTTCGCCAGTAAGTCTTAATATTATTGCTATTAGCAGGAGAATCAGGATAATATTTTTTACCGTCGTGTGATGATGTTCACATATACTGATATATGTTATCGTTGTCGGAAAAATTAAATCAAGTATTAATTTATTAAAAAATATTTCGGCTCGAATAAAGTACCCTAAATACGAGAATATTCTTAACCCCGAAATTGTGATTTGCACCTCTGCGGTGAGTCGAGAAGACGGCAAGGAGAGAGGGTTGGGAAGCAGTCGAAAACTCAGAGCTAGTGATGTACATCGAAAATGATATGCATAGAAAATAACGATATTTACCTTTCGACAATGATCGATATCCAGGTTGCATCGATGTATTGTAATGTCAGCCGGTCTTAAATATATAGCCCATAGACATCGACATTTATCATCGATCAAAAATGAATGAAAATGCGTTGTTATCCACAAACACAAAGACGGAATGCCTCGTTTCCATTAAAAAGGGTATCCACTTCTCTACACTCATGATACGGAAGCAAGCAGAAACAGCTTAAAGCTGCTTTTTTGCGCTGGTATTTTGTAAGAGCGTAGTCCTTCCCCGGTCGAGCCGACCCATTCGCTACAACCGTGATATAGCTGCAGCGTAGCCCTACCACATAAAATAGAGCTGCAGTGTTACTCTACCACGTTTAATCTTCAGTGAAGTATTGATATTTAAGATAAATTACTTAATCCATCGATATAACAATAGCTTTAAAAATACCATATGAGATTTTAGCTTTAAAGAAAGCTTATTATCAATTATAATAATGCTTTATTGTAATAATTGTAATTTCTTAATATCCATGCTTTTTACCGATAAATTGCAATCGTTCTTATTATTATACAAGGTTAAGCATCGTAACAACATTAAGATGCATCCTTATATCATATAAAATATCGATGTTTTTTTCTCGTTGAACATCCCTTCACAGAGCTGGGCTGAATACTGGAGAACAGAGAGTAATATATCCATTAAGTCCGTTTTTTGGAGTTTTATTCGCAATAAGTGGCTCGTGGTTCACAGCTATGATTAATTATATTGCAGACGGATTCTGAGTTGTCATTATAATTGCAAATGTAGATGCGTTTATGTCATTCGTCACCGCGTCATAAATTACATTTTTCTTTTCAAATAACGTAGTCACGATATAACAGGTCATCGAAAGGCTGATAGTAAAAAAGCATAGTATCAATAAAGACAATTATGTAGTCCTTAATCCGAATAGATTGTTTTATTTTGTAAATATAGAGTAATTACAGATAAAAGTTATTTACATGAAAGTACCTATAGTAAAACAAATAAAAAAGTTTCCATAAAATAACAAAGATGACGTAAAAATATTTTTAAGTAATGTATGAACGGAACCGTGGCAGCTCGGTGGCTAAGCTTTCCGTGAAGTATCTTTGAAAAATGAAAAAAAAAATATTACGAAGACATGTGACGTCGCCCAGCACCTATCAGGGCAGCGTGATAGACACTTCCATTCTTTAAAACTTTCTTAAAAAGTAGAGTAGGCCTCTATCCAGGAGTGGGACGTATATAGACAGTAACTTTTCAACTGTTTAGTTACATATTTTAAAAGAAATAGATACAATTTCACCGTGTAGTGGCGGTTGAGAATATCCACTACCCCATATCTTCCCGTGGGTGTCGTAAGAGGCGACAGAGGG